>CATIWO010875615.1:0-13159 GCA_949673435.1 Macaranga tanarius | reverse complement strand
CAAATGCTAAGAAAGGTACTGGTATTAAGTAGGCAGTTTAAGAATTCGATATTGGGTGTGTAGGCTGTTTTGGGTGAGTAGATGTTCAAGCTTTCCAAATTTTATATTTTATATATATATAGCTGAAATGAATCAGTTTATGTATGTTGGTTTTATAAATTTGAATTCATGTTATTTTAGATTATTTTTATACCATTTTGTTATGAGTTTAAATTATTGGTTTGAGATTGAAGCATTTAAAATAACTATGGTTTCAATATGATTATTTTAATTGTGGTTGTTATATATATGGTCATGTAATCTATTTTAAAAACATTTTTTGAGATTAAGATTGTTTTGAATTGTTTCCTTAAATTATAAGAGAAATAGATGGTTTGAAAGCTTTCTTGAACAACAAATGTATTGTTGATATTTTGTTTGAATATTTAATGGAAATGATATTTGGTTTTATATATTACCACTCTATATAAGATGTATGGATGTGTTGAGATGATATATGTATATTTGATATTGTTATAATTGCTATTACGCAATAGACAATAAGGCACTTAATTACAGGACGGTGAAGGGAGAATGGCCGTACCGTGCTAATGTAGTTGAAGGGTTAGCTGTCAAGTATGTTTAAAGAGTATAATTGTGATAGCCTGTATGTTATGGCTGATTTGTAATTCTCATTACAGGGATGCTTAATATAAATAAAAGTTATATTGATGTTTCTACATAGTATGTTTTATTGGTTAAACTTTAAATATATTTATTTGATGGAAGAATGAGCTTGGTATTTTGAGAAGAATTGTAATATGATTTCAATTGTTCTTCTTCTTATGATTTTTGTGAAGTTTATTATATTTGGTTTATTTAAATTATTTTCCACTTGTAGCATCTATTCACTGAGTATTTTTGTACTCATTTTACTCTATTTTTCTAAATATTTTCAGCTAGGAAGGCTTGATAGTGGATTTTGGGACAGAGAGTATCTTTAAGCTTTTCAACTAAGGTTGGCCCAAATATCTCGTCGGATGCTGCTTAGTTATTGGTAGTTTATCTTGTATAAATAAACTTTGAAAGTTGATGAGTGTGTTTGTGTATTGTATTAATAATAAATTATTGTTAATATTACTATTATAAATATTTTTGAATATCTATGAAATTTTATAAATACTTTTTTATCTTTATGCATATATATATTTAATTATTTGTATAAAAGATATTATATCAAGTGGATTAGAAAGGAGTTTTCAGTGTCCATTCTAGGCTACGTGAGACAGGATGAGATACTAAACGTCCACCTCGGGCTATATGAGATGGGGTGTGACAAGAAGCCTATTTAATTTATGTTAAAGATTTAATAAAAATCAATTCAAGAAGAGTTAATGAATTTATAATTGTAGAAGTTTCTATTATGTTCCAAATAAATTATTGAAATTATTTTAGTATTGGAAAGCAGATTTGGCATTAAATCATACTCAGGATCACATTAGTATTGATTGTTTATTATAGAATAGTATCATAGGAGTTGAAAGAGATAAAAGAGGATAAATTGATGAATTTAATAATACATTACAGAGGCATTAATTCCATTATACAGGATAAAGATGATGATGGGCAATTATGTGTTGTATATATAGTTGTTGTGTGGTCATATGTATGAGTTATAAAGAGCAGGGAAGACAGAACAACTATAAAAACTCCACATTTATTGAGGTGGCAAGTAATATGATTCATTATATATGTTAAAAGGGTTAGATTGTGATTTATTTCATTGACAATAGAAGGTTAATGATGTTGGTGTTGCTTTGGAATATTAATGTTTATATGTATGAGATTGGTATGGAGATCTATTATAAATGAAAGAATTTTGAATGAATTCGTGATTAAGAAAATAAATGGATGATTAAATATGTATATAGTGAAATGTGTGATTGGATATGCTAAGGATAATGTTGTAAGTGATATTATTAAATTTTGATGAGAATTGGTGTGAAACGATTGTATTGTGATTATGGATTTGTTGATTATGGTGAAGCAATATCTATTGTGAATAATGTTTGAAAATATAATAATGTGTGATTGTGTTGTGCTATGTTGTATGGTATTACACACATGGTTGTGAAACTATTGTGAGAAATGATAATATGGTGAATTGAGAATGACTATTGAAAAGTGAATGATGTCTATTATATGAATAGTGCAAGCCATTTAATATGGCATAAATTGAAATATGTCATGATAAAAACATAGAACATTGATTGAATGTGATGTGGATATTGATTAATGGAGGAAATGTAAAGTATGCGTGTGATAGTAGAGACTGAGCCGGGTGGATAGCCTCCACTAATTGTGAATTAAAAAGTGTAAAATTGAACGAAATGTGATAAAATGGTGAGATATGGGCAAGCTGAGCCGGTCGGATAGCTACCCATGATTGATGTCTGAAAGTGAGATCTAAGACTGAGTCAGGTGAATAGTCTCAATATGTGGCCACTTGTGAAATTGTGATTATGATGAATAAGCCAAATTGGCTAAGTGTAAGGCGATTATGCAAGAATAGTTCCGGCCGGATGCCAAACAATGAAATTGAGATGTGAGGGTATGAATTATTGCATTTATGTGAATTATTGTGAGATGTTATCTTTATTTTTGAGATGAATCCAAACATTAAATAAAATATTGAGAATTGAGATTCGTGTGATGTGTACTTGATTGCTTATTGATTATATTTATACTTTTCTCGTATGGAATTGATTTATGGGTATTGAAGACGATGAAGTAAAAATGCACATATTTGATTATATAAATAATCCTTTTTATATGAGTTGATTGTGAATATTAAATGTATCACAAAATGTGACTATACAAATATTTAATGTTGTGTTGATATAAATATATTTTGAGCTTGTGTTTGTGAATTAAATTGATAATGTTAAGTATGTTTTTGGAGTGTCTCTGAGTTGATTTGAGTCTCATTTGGGTATGGAGAAGTTTGTATAGCTTTGAAAAAAGCTAAAAAAAGGGGAATTTTAAGATTTTGAAGGAAAGAAAAATTTAGTTCAATATACATAGAACAATATGTAATTGTGGTGTGGTAGATAACCGAGCTCAATTGAGATTTTTTTATAGAAGTATAGTTATTTTTATTTCAGGATTGGCCCTACTTTAGTATAGAGATGTCTATATTTTAGGAGAGGTTCTACCGAATTTTCAGTAGATTCCTTGTAAATTGTGCTTTTGTCGTTAGATTCTTATGATAAAGCCTAACATGCAATGGATGAGTTATGATTTATGGGTTGTGTTATGAAACGTTAATGATGGTATGTGGATGCTACAAGTGGATTACTAATTAAATACCATGTGAGATTAATATATGCTTTATGAATGTGAATGTTTATGATAAGCAGTTGAGGAATAAAAGGATTCTAATAGTAAAGGTGAAGTAAAGTTATTGTTCACTTAAAGAAACAACATGGAAAGTAGAAGAGTTAAGGAAGTAAAAATAACCATATTTATTCCAGAAAGATGGTGAGTAGTTAATTTTGGGGACGAAATTTTCTTAAGGGAGGGAGAAATGCAACGCCCGCCCTTTTCACATATGTATTTATGACGTATGTATTACATGTTATGTATAAGAGATAGTGGACCTAATACAAGTTTGAGTATGATTATGAGTGGTAGAGAAGGACTAGACTGTAACATAAGTTTGGAGTGGTTTATCACAATTGAAAATTTTGTGATATTGTGTAAGATTCCCATTTTATTAAGGTGATAATTGGTTATTATGGTGATATTTATAAGAGTATTATTATTATATTGGTTATTGAGGGATGTATATGTATTATTATTATATTTGGTGATAATTAAGTATTTAATAGAGGAAAACTTTATGGGGGGCAAATGGTTATTTTTAATTGGCTAAGTGTTTGTGTGTGTATATGTGGTGTGTGTTTGTGTAGAGATTAAGAGAAGAAGAAGAAGAGTGTGGAGAGCGTAGGGATTTTGAGAGTTTGTGATAATACTCTAGTTATTCATCCATCACTTTGAGAAGCATTAGAAGGTCTTTAAATCCATTGGAGCTTAATTGGTAAGTTTTCTTTGTGTTTTTAATTGATTTTGATTGAGTTGTGATTTTGGAGAAATTCAGGTATGTTTTCCTCTGTATTTCAGACTCAATGTTTTGGCCATAACTTGAGCTATAGAGCTCTGATTTGACCATGGTTGGATTCTATGAAAACTTCAGAAAGTCCTCTAAAATATTTATGTTTTGTGCTTAAACTGCATCTGCTGTTAGGAGGGTCAATTAAGGCTAGACATTTTATTGCTCATGTTGATGCCTTGTTCTACCTGGCTTATTTCAAAAAATTCATAATTAATTCTTTGCATATGAAAATGGTGTGATTTCAGTTAAATATGAAAGTAGACTCATTTATGTACATTCTGTATGAATTTGGTAATTTGAGGATAAGTCTATGATGTTTAAAAGTATCATGAACTTCATGCATCAAACATGCCAGCAATAGTATATAGGCTGGATTGTGAATTTTCTTATGTATTGGTTAAATGGTGATATCTAGAGTTTTAGAACTCTAAATTGAGCAAGGTTAGATGCCTTAGAAACTTCAGAGAGTTTTCTACAACTTTTATATTTTGACGCTGAGCTAATTTTACTATTAAAGTTATTAGGCAGGGCAAGACATTTTCTTGCTCATACTATCAGCTCTGTTTTATTCGAATTTAATCAAAAATCCATAATTTATTCCATATATATCCAAGTTGAGTAATTCCAATTATAATTTGAAGTAGACTCATATAAATAGCTTCAGTATTAGTTTCATGATTTTTGGACTTGTGTGTGAATTATTTGGACACATTGAACTTTAAGCATCTAGTTGCCCTTTTGTGATTTTAGGGTGAATTACTATGCTTGCTTGTTGAAATTGGCTCATAATTATGTTTAGGAGTTAATAGAGCTAGAGGAAATCCTATTCAATAGGGGGAGCTTTTATTTAAGAAGGAGTTCAAGGCTTGAGGTAAGTAATTGTTAATATAATGCTTATTTACATTTATTTTTAAGTATCTATAGTTGTTAACTATGTTGAATTGTGTATGCCATTTAATATGGCAAGAATGAGATATCTATGTATATATTGTTTGTAAGATTATGAATAGGTAATTGAGAATGTATTGTGGTAAATTATGAATATTGACACCTATATTGTGCAAGCCACTTGATGTGGTATGTTTTCACAGGTATTGTTTGTGAGAATAGTGAATTGGGATTTAAGTTGTGAATTGAATGTGGTGAATTTGTGGATATGAGAATGATGAGATGGAATGAGTTTTCACTTTTTGTGTAATGAATATGTAAGGATTGTGAATTATGGTGAATATCATATTTGTGTATGATGAATAAATTGAATATGAGAATGAATTAGTAGTTGTGGATGGACTGTTAATATGATGACTTATTGTGATGCAATTGTATGGTATTTGATGTGTGTGTTTCACAAAAGGTGAAATAAGTGGGGAAATGATGATGTATGAGAAAGTGTGTTGAGTGAAGACTAAGCCGGGTGAATAGTCTTCACTAATTATGAAATGGGAAAGCTGAGCCAGACGGATAGCTACCCATGATTGAATTAAAAGAAGTGAGACTGAGCCGGGCAGATAGTCGCACTATATGGCTAATTGAATTTATGAATGTGATTATGAAAAATATGCTAAATGTGGCTTTGTGTGAGATGATGGTATGAAAATGGTTTTAGCTTGATATTAAGCCATGAGATACGAATGTGAGTGTACACACTCTTGTGATTATGTGAATTAGTTATGAATAAATAATATGCATGATCATGCATTGTTGCATTATGTTTAAATACCTACATATTGAATGTGGATTCAATTATTGTGTGATAATGTGCAATTGTATACACTTATATTTATGTGTTGTTAAATGTTAAAGGATTTTTAATAGTATTAAAGTGTTGAATGGTTGTGAAGTATTTGTGGTATTATATAATTGAATTTCAGGTTGAGGACACAAGTCGAGACACGGGCGTGTAAAGTATTTAGGGTATTATATAATTGAATTTCAGGTTGAGGACACAGGTCGAGACACGGGCGTGTCTCAGACTATGTAGCGAGGCACGGGCATGTCTGTCAGAGGAAAAATTGATTGGCAGGTCTGCGAGCAGATACTGGTGCTCGCCAGCAAGGGCAGCCTACGAGTAGACACTGACGCTCGCCAGCAAGGGCAGCTTGCGAGTAGACACCAGCGCTCACCAGGCAGGAACATGGTCGTGTTCTCGGCCGTGTCTCAAGGAAAGTTTTTAATACATGGCCGTGTATAAATGCCTTTTTTTAAATAGTGAGATACACGGGTAGAAACACGGCCATGTTCCAGACCGTATCTCGACTATGAATTTTGTCCAGTAGACTACACAGGAAGAGAGACGCTCGTGTAGTCCATATTTTAGTTATTTTTATGCAAATTTTTCTTAATTAGTTCTTGAGAAGTATTACATGCAGTACTATATTAATAATTGCTTATTGAGTTGCAAACACATCCCTTTGCAAATTGTGTTTTTCAGGACTTAGTTAGAAAGAGATTGAAGTGTGCCTTGTTAGGGAGCTTAGGTGGGTTTAAAGCAAGCTTGGTATCGACAATCTCATCCTCTTTTTTTTTTAGAATTTGGTTTATGTAAAGACATCATGCATACTTAGTTAATATATGAAAAATGATTGTGTATAAGATTTTATTATATACATGAGAAACTTTCTTATGCTATAGGGTTGTGCATTATTATGGACATGTGTATGTTTATGGTTGAGGGTGTTATAAAGATTTTCTTCATTTTTCTACTAATATATGTATTTTTGTGTTGTAGGGCATTTTGGTAATTTTAGCAACTAAAAAATGGCCAAAATTCATACAAGGTAGCAAAGAGAGCGCTGCAGTACCATCTTAAAGCGTTGCAGTGCTCTTGGGGCTATTTGGTACAAAATTGGCAGAATAAAGGGTGCTAGGGCACCAGACTGCAGCGCTGCATGAAAATTCTAATTTTTAGGGTTATTTTTCTTTCATTTTTAGCTAAAATTTTAGAGACCCAAAAGGCTAATTATTGCCCCAATTTAGAAGGACTATAAAGAGAGGAGAAACTTCAAGAAAATCATTCTCGGAGAGGCGGTTACAATGAAGTTAAAACATGGAATCAAGTGCTTAACAAGGATTGAAGATTAAAGATTGCTTTCAATGAGTTTTTCTTTACTTCTTTCTTTAACTTTTGTATTCCAAGCTTGATTTCTTTGTGGTGTTAGATATTTTTATCATGAATAATTAAATTAATTTAGAGTTTATTTTTAGAGTAGCTAGTTAGAATTATTGGAATTTTTATTCTCTATTAATGAATTAATTTTCAATCAATTTTATAAGTTGTGTTTCATGTCATGTATTCAGTTAAGGGCCCAATTGATTGCATATTTATGGGTATATTACTATCAATGAAATTTAAATAATCTATTAGCTTCTAACTTATAAAATTTAGACCATTCAACCACGAAAGTAGGCAAATCCTATAGGGAGTACTAAATTGTTAAAAAACTTAATAAGCTTTAATTAAATAGTAACCACGAAAATAGGTTAGTAATTAATCTTAGCGTGATTAAATGAGCTTGAAAGAGACTTTAAGTATTTTAGAACAATTTATCCTTGACTATGTCAGTGATTTAATAGCTAAATTTAATTTTGTAATTCAAGTCTTAACTAGTGAAACAAACTCAAACTCTAGCATTTTCTATTGATTGTTTTTAAGTTAATTGATTTTATTTTTTTATTTATATATTAGTTTTAGTTATTTCTTTTTATTTGAATTTGAATTTGCTAGCTAAAGAAACTTATAAATAGTTAGTACTTAGTAAGCTAATCCTTATGAGATGACACTCTACTCATCACTTTGCTACTTTTCACGATCTGTACACTTACAGAGTTGTGCTAATATAATTCTAAAGAATTTTAGAGTTCAATCTCCATGGGTGATGATTATAAGGGTGGTCATTTGATCCTTAATGGTTTGATTACTAACCACTGTTACTTGATTTTGCATAAGTTTATGTGTCATACTATTTTTGGAAAATTAGAAAGTAATAAGGTTTCTAATAAAGAACTGTTAATGTTGTATTGCATGCATATGAACACTAAAATCTCTACTACTTACTTTATTTTCTAAAGCTTGTGGCATGTTTTATGGGCACCTAAAGTCGTAATTTCGATGGGCCTTATCGTGACAACATTGGCGCTTCACTTTTAAACCTTTGATCCTAAAACCATGGAAATAGAGCTTTTGATAGCCAGCATTCTCTCGTGCAATCTTTCATATTGAGCGAAGGTGATTACAGAGAGAATGTAGTTGCATGTGCTTCTATATAAATGCTTCCATTTAAGGCAGATGGTGGGTGCTCAGCTTTAAGATGTTATCATAAGAGTTAGAGATGAAGGAGAGGCCCATAACATAGAGATAGGGGAGGCTGAAATTCAAGGTGGGTAATCAAGTGAAGGTCCGAGGATGGCAACAAGTGCTTCATCGCCTTTATAAGATTGAGAGGAGATTCGATGCTTAGTTTGATAATCTTTAATAGTGCAGCCCGGGAGCAATATTATAATTATAAGCTCTGGAAGTTCATTGAAGTGTCAATCTACCAAGTTTCTTATCCCTTGCCTCCTAGTACACCACGATGAGCGGAGTGCTTGTTTTACGTTTTTTTTTTAAAAAAATTTCCTATTTTTATGTCTTATGTGGTATTTATTTGATATTGGCATGCTTGTTGTTCACATTGAGGGCAATATGAAGCTCAAGTGTAGGGGGGAGGGGGGCAGTTATTTTATGCTTTTATGCTTGAGTGTTTATATAAGTGTTTATTTGTTTGGTTTGTATTGTTAAGGATGTTTTGTATTTTATGTTCATTACATGATTATATAGTTTAAGGTCTCTAGACTAATTATTGGAGATGATAAATGAAAGAGTGTATGGTTTTAATAGTAATAAAATTAAGAGTATTTATTATTGAGGATGGTTGAACATAACTATTATGTGCTTTTAACTTAATTTTCATAATTTAAAATTAGGTTTAATAAAGAAAATAATATAAGCATGTTTTGTGTTTAACTTTAATAAATAAAATGAGATAGGAATGGTTAATTAAGGGTTGCATTTAGCTCTACATATATACATAGAAAAAAGAAAAGGAAAATTATTTTATTTTTCAATATTAAAACAAGATTGAGCCTAAAACGCAATCGCTAATGTGTAGGGTGGGATGGAGCATAAAACCCACCCACCAAGTTATTAAAATCAATATGAGTTGGAGCATACAATGCACTCGTGTTGCAACAAAGTAATTTGAGAATTTGCAGCCTTTTTTATGCTATTCTATTTTTTTTTTTGGTAGTTTTGATAAATTCTTGTTAAAATGCCTTTGTCATCTTTTAATAAGTGAAAGCTTAAGTTATGTTTATTAAGTTGTATGCATATTAGAAGTTTATGTCAAGCTATCCTCATTAATAAGCATTTATAAGGATGGTGTTGTTGAGATTGCATTACTTGAAAGTTTGTTATTTCCTGTGATGGGCTAAGAGGTTATGTATTTAGTTTTTAGTGTTTTAGGTTGTATGTTTGCTTAGGGATAAGTAAAAGTTTAAGTGTGGGGATTGTTTGATTGTGTTAGATTTTAGGTTATTTTTAGTATATTTTTAGATTGATTAATGATTAAAAATTTAGTTAATTATATTGGAATGCTATTTTTTTTTACGTTGGTAGGTAAAATAGTACTTAAAGAAAATATGAAATAAGGTTCAAGACAAAGAGAAGTGTTGCTGCTATGATCACAGCCATGTCTGCAATCGCAGGTTAGGGAGAATGAGATATTGAAGTGCACATTATTGTTGTGATTACATGTTTGGATGAATGGAATTTTATATTGATGCTGCTGCAATCGTAGGTTCTAATGATAAGAAGATGTTGCAATCGCAGCTTGACCTACGATCATAGGTTGCCCGATTACTACAGCTGAATTGATTTTAAAGAGGAAGTGTTTGGTTAGGACTCTAAGGGCAATTCAAAGGGCTATAAAAAGGAGACTAAATACCTATTTTGGAAGATCTAGAGATGCTTTTCAAGGCATAAGAAACCCTATGAAGTGATCAAGAGTAAGGGAGTTGAAGATTGAAGAGAAATAGATAATCACATTTCATTTTATTCATTTTTTCTTCCTTTTCCTTATAATTTATTTCATGGGTTTAACTTGTGTATTCATTGGATTTGATTTTATTATATTAGACTAAATTTTGCTTTGTCAAGAATCCGAACATTTTCTAAGTTATTTTCCATTTAATGAATTTACTAGTTCTTTGCATGTTATGTTTATTGTGTTTAATGCTTGTTATTGATTAATCACCAATAGCATGTTCTTAATTAGGGTTATATTAAGAAATTATAATTCTGCTTGAAGTATAAACATAAAATTATTTTGCTTGTTATTATAGAATTAAGTGAATTTTCATTAAAGTTGAGCTTAATAATTCATAACTTTGATATTTAGGTATTTAGATATACAATGAGAATTGAAACCTTAAAACATAATTGGTAGTTATGAATATAGTTGATTAATTCTTGAGAAAGATTAATTAATATTTTAGGAAAACTCGGGATCTGCATTGTTAATGGATTCATTATATAGGATTATTTAGTGATTGTGAGGTGACTTGATTCCTAGCAAATTCGATCATCTATAGTTTGCATTTTATTTTCTAATTTAATTCCATTTATATTTGTTTCTTTATATCCATTTTTGGTTAATTAATAGAAATTTGAATTCGAAGCTTTAAACAAATTGAAGTAGAATTGGTAGGTGGATAAATTAACAATATTGAGGGAACAATCTTTTCTATACTACTTGTTTGATTTAATGCACTTACGGATTTGCAACAACAAGGAAGTGTGATAAACTCTTTTTTGAAGTAGTTGTGATCGACTTCCATTTGAATCTTTTTGATCGAATCCCTAATAAGGTAACATGCTTAGAATAAACAAAAGATAAATGCATGACAAAGGATACAATTAAAATTAAGATGGAAGTTGAATTAAAATGCATCATTTGAATTTAACTCTGGTTATCAAATGTAGTAGCGTATCATCCACTCCAGCTTCCACGTGTATCTTTTAATTTTTAATTTTGACCAAATTGAAATTGTACTATAATTGCAAATAAAATAGTAAAATTAAGCCAACTATGCTATTTTTTAAAGTTTAGTATAAATTTATAATAGATAAAAAATATTATAATTTTTGACATCAATATCCTATATTTGAACTATGAAACCATACCAAAAGGCTCGAAATCCAAGCATGTGCTTAAAAAATGCTAAGAACTCACTATCTTTCCCTTAGAAGTGTCCATCTTTTCCTTATCACTCTTTATATTAGGGCTGAGCACGGGGCGGAGAAAATACCGAACTAAACTGAAATTCTGAACCGAAAGACATAAAAACTGTACCGAACCGATTAATTTTAACCCCGAACCGAATTGATTCTGATTTTTTTACTAATTTTGTACGATACTGGAGATTTTATAAAAAACTGAACCGGTACCATAACGAACTGAACCAAAAACTGAATATAGTATTGAATTTTATTTGAATAAGTAATATATATATATATATATATATATATATATATATTTTTTTTTTTTTTTAAAATATTATAAATGAAGTATTAACAAAATATTTTTATTAATTTCATTATTATTACCATTATAAAAAATATTTAAATTACTTAAAATAAAATATTATTCACAACTAATTCAATATTAAATAAAAAATAAATTATTGACTATAATAAAATTTTATATATTTATAATAGAATTATATATTTTTAATAATAGTATTATTAATAGAAATAGACTAATAGTATTATTAAGGGGTTAATGGGTCTATCTACTACTAGCTTTAGTCCATATTGCCAATATATCCTCATCTTTTTTTTGTGGCAATTTGATATACCAACTTTATATTTTATGGCAATTCTATCCTTAGTCAAAATTATATGTGCTCATGCTGAGGTGTCATACTGACATGTCAACTAATATCATGACACCTCAGCATGGACACATGTAATTTTGACTGATGATAGAATTGCCAAAAAGCATAAAGTTGGCATATCAAATTGCCACACAAAAAAAAGGTGAGGATATATTGGCAAAATGCACTAAAGTTGGTGGTAGATAGACCCATTAACCCTTTAATTTAATATAATTTTTAATTGATTTCTAATTTATTTAAACAATTATAGTTTCCATAAATTTTTATTTAAATCTTAATATTTTTATATTATAAAAATAATGTTATATAAAGTATATTATGACCATAATTAATCTGAAATTAATAAGAATTTGTTAGATATTTTCTTAATAAAAATTTCAAAAATAAGAAAAATTCTATTATCTATATATATCAGTATTTGATATTACAACCTCATTAAATTATAATTTATTACAATTTTATTAAATACTTGAACAATGACACATCATTTCTCCAATAACTTTAGTGTTAATACTTTTATTAAATTAATAATATGTAATTTATTTTTTGAATTTTAGCTAATAAATAAATAACCAAAATTAATTATTTTCATTTTAATTTTTTTAAAATTTTAATAAAATATCTAAATTAAAAAAATATAATTGTACTATTCTTTACTATAACAGAAATATTACTCTAAAAAAATTATATGCTCTATTTTTATAAAAAATGATCATAGTTAGACAAAGTTTTAGTTGATTTAAGTTTAATTTTTTACTTATTAAACTTTAAATTAATAAATTTTTTTAAAAAGAATAAATTATCATTTTATTTATATGACAATCTATTATTACAAAGTTAATAAGATTAAAATTTGTTATAACTATTACATAATTTCTATTTAAACTATAATGCAATAATCTTTCAACATTTTCAACAATAATATTGTTCTCTATTTTAGAAATAAATTTATATTTTTAAGAAATTATACTTATAATTAGTCATAACTATTTATAATAACTTTAATAAAGTATGTTAATAACTAATTATAAGATCAATTTATTAACTAAACATTAATACTTTCACCATTTAAAA
>CATIWO010875116.1:0-15729 GCA_949673435.1 Macaranga tanarius | reverse complement strand
TTATGTTTCAGAATACTTTTTAAAATATTAATTATTGAACTATATTTTCAATAATAGAATTTTCATACTAATTATTAATGATTATATTAATGTATGTCTTAAAATATAATAATTTGATTCGATAGAATTACAAAAATAATTATGTTATTGTGGACATATGGTTTAGCCGGCCCACAAAGACAAGCTCAATAATAAAAAATGACAATTAAATCCAATTTGCCAAGGCATAGAATTCAGAACTACTTGTAAGAGAGCCCAAAAATCATAACCTAAGCCCAGACATGTAACCCAAAAGACCAAGCCCAAGAAACTGACATATTTAGCCCAAACCAGATAAAAGCTCATTAAGGCCCATTTCCCCTCTTAGAGGCGTGCGCCTCTCTGATATAGAGGCACACGCCCCTTCAGTGTAGAGGCGCACGTCTCTGTCAGCAGAGACACACGCCTCTACAACACCTGGACCGAAAAAAATAAGTAATATGAGGGGACGTGAGGTTTAATGCCCATGAAGAGGGAAAACATCCTCTATTAAAGAGGAGGGGTAGCTTTGAAGAAGAAGGAGGAGGGGACATACAGCAAGAAAAAAAAATGAAAACACAGAAACTAGAGAGGAAGAGAAAAGAAAAAATCAAGAGAAGAGAGAAAATACAAAAAAAAAAAAAAAAAAACAAGTGGATCTGGATTTGAAGGACCAAAAGCAGAAAGGCAACCTAGAATCAATCTTAGGGCAAAATACTTTCAAAATCCAAGCTTCACAGTAACTTTCCTCCTTCTTTTGGTTTTAAATTTAATTTTATTTATTTTACTTTGTTCAATCTTATTCTTTGTTGTTAAAGCATGTGTTTTGAGTCTATGTAGTGATTTAGCTTGTTTACGAATCTTTGCTATCAATTAAATTATTGTCTGCGCTATTTAATTATAAAAAAACATATAATTTCTGTCTCTGTTTTGAACCAGAGGGCGTGTGTCTCTTCGTTGAGGCGCACGCCCCCTCTGAGAAGGCGCACGCCTCTAACACACACACATATGCCCCTGAGTCATTTTTAAAAATCTGACCGTTACTGTGATATGCGCCTGTTAAGTAGAGGCGCACGCCCATATAACACAGAGGCGTGTGCCTCCGTGTTCCAGATGAATATCTACAGAATTTCCTTGCTTTTATTCAATTGATGTTCTCTTACAGCTTCGTTATAAAATTGCTTTATTTATTTTCCTTAAGAGTCTGCAATTTGATCTTTTGATTCATTTAATTTCTTATTTAATCCCTTTCAAAGGTTTGTAATCTTTTCTCCTTCCCCCCTTTCTTTGATTATTTATTTTATCTGTATTGGATTGTAATTCATTTCTCCTCCCTCCTTTCTTTGCATGGTTTATTTATTTATCTGTTTGTTTATTTTTATTCATTTTTAAAAGGTTGTAATTATTTCTCCTCCCTCCATTTCTTTGTATGATTTAATTAATATTAATGTATATTGTGTATGGATGTATGAATTACAATTAAAATTGTATGAAAAAGGACTAATAATCAAACTTGGACCTAATTGTAAAATTTGGAATTTATTTGAACCAAAATAGCCATTCGCGTGTAATTAAAAGAATAATTAGATAATTAAAAATTATAAAATATAAAATACAAACGGAGGCCGATCGCAAGATCGGGTGGGCTATTCAAAAGCCCATACCCAGTTTCCGGACTCAATCTCTGAGGACTGCTGCTGGGCTTCCTTCGTGGAATTCAGTTGCTGTAAAAGTATTCCGGATCTCACCCTGGTGGTGACTTCCATCTCCGATCTAAGCCCAAAAAGCTTGTATTTGTATTCCTAGTGGGCCCTGAGCCTGCACAATGCTGTGGTCGCTGAATACTTAGGCGCACTCTAAATCTCACCGCCTACAGTGGCGACTCCACTTGGGATAGAGAAACTGATTCCAGTAATTTATATTTTATTATTTTCAATTATTTAATTATTCTTTCTGCATTTATATTCACTACACCATTCACACGTTGCGCACACGGTCCCTATCAAACCGATAATAGTTGTTGCTTTACTACCTGTGTTTCATTCAAACCTGGAGGTGGAGTATATAGCTATTATCACTCACAGTGTTGTACGAATAAGTACGTCGTTTGGACCCTTGAGTGGAGAGACGGAAAAAAGTATATAATAGACTGTGGAAGCCTTTGACTTAACCTGAGACTCAGCCTATGTAATGTCTTAGTAACTATCTTTTAGGGTTTTCCTCTAATGCATGTGTTTTGTTGCTATATAATAGTCTCATTTATAAAACTCAAGCCCAATGATGATGAACCATTTTAGATTAGGCTTATGCCCTCCTATCATGGTCTGTTATATTAGACTTTAGCTTTATGGAAGAGATATACTACTTGTTTGTTTTATCTCGAGAGCTTATGCATGTACGTCAATTTTATTATTCTCTGTTGATAATTAAAGTCCAGACCAAAAATTCTAAGTAAGAGACTGACCAATGAACACGTGTGTGGGAGAAATAAGGTTGGAAGGTTGTGTTTGAGACCTTATATGTGTTTATTTATTTATTTATTTGTTTGTTCTGTTAAAACCCTTAATAAAAGACCTGCATATCATGCATACACGTCATGCATATTTCTAACCCTTTGTCTTACAGAAATTGATCCTCCGTCTTTTGTTTGGACACGTACCTACGAAGGTTGATTAATCAGATCCACGCCTGTTAGAGCTACTCCATACATTGAAACTGTAATAATATCTGACAATACCGATTTGGAAGCCTTTGGGAGATAGTTAAAAGAAGAAATTATTGTTGATACTAAAAACCTTATCGGAGAGGTGATGGGTGAAATTCTCCAGACTACTAGGGGAAACAGCTGATTGATTTGGATGAGGGGGAAGCTACAATTGAGAAATCCAGGGTTCAGAATGATGATCTTGAGACAGTCCTTGCCGACCCTCCTAGGTAAAAATTTCAGACTACTACAATCTCTGAAGAACCTGTATGGGCCAAGGAGATGGTAAAAGTGAGGTCCCAAATGCAAATGCTAATGAAGGATAAGGGTATGGATGCGTCGATAGACTACAACGATATGGACTTTGACAACCAGGAACCTCTACCAAAAAAGTTTAAGTTTCCAGATATGAAGAAGTACCCGGGCACGGAGGATCCACATCTACATCTGAAATAGTTTATCACTCATATAAAGACAACTGAGCTCACTACAGCTCAGATTGTAAAGCAATTTTTGCTGTCCCTGAAAAGAGCGCCCTTTCACTGGTATTATTCCTTGGAACCTTATGTGCAAGCTAGTTAGAAAGAATTATGTACTGCATTTGTGAAGTCGTATGGGCTGAACTCATAGATGGAGGTTTCATTGAAATATTTGTAAAACACTAAGCAAAAGTTCAATGAGTCCTTTTCTGATTATCTAACCAGATGGAGGGGCAAGCTGGCATAGATGAGACAACGACCAGCTAAATCTGATCAATTGATGCTTGCTATTGATGGGTGTATCCCACTGTTGGATAGGAAATTGAATGATATGGGGATCAAAAATTTTGAATAACTCTATAAGTTCAGAGTTCAGAAAGAGACTGACATGGCTCAAGAAAAGAGGTTTTATGGAGGAAGGTTTGGGAATAAGGAAGGACCAAGCAGCAATGTGTAGATCAATGCTATTGAGCAACCCTAACAACCCCAAAAATTTTCCAATCTTGGAAGGCCTCTCTCAAAAGTCCTTGAGAATCTCATCGAGAAAGGACTCCTTCGCCCTTTACCACCTAAAGCCCTATTTCTCAATGCCAACCCAAAGCTATTTTGCAAATATCACTAGGTGATCGGATATGACACTGATCAATGCACCTGCTTTAAACACAACATCCAAGACCTCATAGATTTCAAAAAATTGGTTGACCTAGAAGCCCGAAAACCAAACACACAAACCAACCCTTTGCCAAATTATCGAAATACTCTACCTCCAAACCAATATATCCTGATGATTAGCACTGGTTTGATTGAAGAACAACTGCTCAATTCTTTCATTAACCTTGAACCTAGCCTCAAACCTACCCAACCTATCAAACCAGAAGCCACCAATGAGAGGGATTTATTTATGAATATGTTGGACATCTGGTCTTCCGATGATGAGGACACCCAAGAAGGGATTGATGTATGGGAAGGTGAAAGAGAGTGGATAGTTGAATATGTGACGACAATAAAAGAGCAGAAAAAGTGTGAACCAATCAAAGAAAAGGTTGATTCTGAGCAGAAAATTGAATCTGAGGACAAGGAAGAGCTGAAGAAAGAAGAACCAAAGAAAGAACAACCTGAGAAGATAGTATCCAGTATCTGGGAACTTCTGATGCAATCCAAGATACACCGAGATGTGATGGTCTAAGTTTTATATGAAAGAAAAGTTTCCACCGGCATAACCCCTCAACAGTTGGTGAGTTCCTTGATGCAGAAACCTGAGGGGGCAATTGTGTTCACTGATGAAAATATGCCACTGAAAAAGAGGGAACACCACCAGCCTTTGTTCATTAAAGCTGAAATTAAGGGAAAGATGACTTGTTGCATCATGGTTGACAATGGGTTAGCCATAAATGTGTGTCCTCTCAAGATATTACCAAGGATTGGTCTAACTGCTACTGATTTACAACCTACTGATATAATAATCAAGGCCTATGATGATACCAAAAGGTCAGTGGAAGGCACATTCAAAACCTTACTCAAGACTGGGCCCATTGAAGCCGGGGTCACTCTTCATGTGATCGACATCCCAGTCACCTTTGCTGTGCTCTTGGGAAGGCCTTGGTTCCATCCCCTTGGAGGAGTTCCCTCCACTCTCCACTAAAAGATTAAGTTTCCTTACGAGGGGAAGGTGGTCACCATTTAAGCTGAATCCGAGGCTACTATTGCAGTTTTAAAATTGGCTCTTAGAGAAATCCCTCTGAATCTGGAGTTTGAAGTCTGTATGATCTATAAGGACTCTATAGAAGAGAAGGTGTTAAATATGCTGAAAGGAATAAATTTCATGCCTTGATTAAGATTGGAAAAGAATCAGACTAGACCACCCGAGTATGTGGAGGCAAAGCTGTAGATTTTGAAGCATGGATTGGGTTACTAAGGAAGGAAAGATGGTCCTAACAGTGAGGAAGAACGGTCACTTTGGGAAAGGTTTATGAAAGAAGGAAACTACACTCCTTACAGAGGAAAGCCTGAGCCCTTATTTCTAGAAGGGAGGAAGGTTCCTGGGTTTGAGATTTTTATGGATTATCTGGGTGAGCAAAATATGGATGAGCCAATGCCAGAAGAGATGATAGTGGATGAAGAGGTTACTGCTACTATAGAATATAAGAAAGGTACTGAGGGTACTGTTCCCGATGAGGATTCCAAGGGCAAAAGGATTACTGCTGAGGGAATGGAGATTGCTGCTGGAGATGCAAGTCTGAGTCTGGATGCTGCTGTGGACTTAGAGACTTTTGTCCAGAACTCTTTTATTGATTTGTTTTATGATGATTTTGATATTTGTCTTGCTAGTTTGTTTGAACATGATGATTTATTTTTCTCTAAGGTTAATGCAATGAAATCTAACTTTACTTACTCGTGTGATGTCTTACCTAATGGTTATGTTCATTGTGATGATTATTTCATGCATATATTTGACATTAATTCTACACAAACCACTATATTTAATTTAGGCACAATTAAAAATCCCAAAAACATAATAATTACTTTTGATCTTTCTCCTGATGAGAGTAAAAAAATGAAAGAATTGTTAATAAATAGACAAAAAGTATTAGAGTTATGAAGATATGTCAGGGATAGATCGTGAGATTGTAGAACATGAGATCTCTACTTATCCTCACATCACACCAGTCAAGCAGAAAAAAAGAAAGTTAAGACCAGAATGGGCCCTCCCGATAAAGGAAGAAGTCGAGAAACAGTGGAAGGTGGGATTTCTTAAAGTGGTCGACGATACAAAGTGGCTTGCTAACATCATACCAGTACTAAAGAAAGATGGAAAAGTGAGGATATGTGTCGATTACCGGGACTTAAATAAAGCCTGTCCAAAAGATGATTTCCCCTTACCTCACATTGATACACTAGTGGATAGTGCAGCCTTGAGTGCCATGTACTCCTTCATGGATGGATTCTCAGAGTATAATCAGATTAAGATGGCTGAGGCAGATAAACTGAAGATCTCATTCATAATCGAGTGGGGAATTTACTATTACTTGGTGATGCCATTTGGATTAAAGAATACCGGGGCAACGTATCAACGGATGGCAACCACTTTGTTGTATGATATGATCCACAAGGAAATTGAGGTATATATGGATGATATGATGGTCAAGTCTCCTATAAGAGAAGGACACCTTGAAGCTCTAGATAAGTTCCTAAATAGAGCTGAAAAGTTCAATTTGAGGCTAAATCTAAAGAAATGTATATTTGGGGTCACCTTAGGAAAACTATTGGGTCACATAGTTAGCAAAAAGAGAATAGAGGTCGATCCGGATAAAGTGAAAGCTATCAGTGAGATGCCAGCGCCAAAGATAGAGAAAGAAGTAAGAGGGTTTATTTGACGGTTACGGTACATTAGCCGGTTCATAGCCAAGTTGACCATCATCTGTGAGCCGATCTTCAAGCTTCTCAGGAAAAATCAACCAGTGGTTTGGGATGACTGATGTCAGTAGGCTTTTGAGGTAATTAATAGGTATTTGATGAAGCCACCTATGTTGCAACCACCAAGACCCGGAAAACCATTGATTTTGTACTTAGCAATCGAGAACGAAGCTGTGGGGGCAATGTTGGCACATGAAGATGAGAATGGGGTAGAATATGTTATATATTACTTGAGTAAAAAGTTTCTACCATATGAAGCTAATTACAACTTGGTGGAAAAGACTTGTCTGTCAGTTGTGTGCGCAACTAAAAAGCTTCGGCATTACTTTCAGTTTTACAAGATTCAGGTTATCTCCAAACATGATCCTCTGAAGTACCTTCAACAAACTCTCTCTCTCACTGGGAAGTTGGCTCGATGGTTAATTCTGCTCACAGAGTTTGACATTGAGTATTTATCGAAGAAAGTAATCAAAGGAAGGGCTGTTGCAGACTTTCTAGCGCAGAATCCTATGGAGGATAATCATGAGTAGGAATTGGAATTTCCTTATGAGCATTTGAGAGCCATTGAGGGGCAGAGATGGTGCATGTACTTTGACGGAGCTGTTAATAGCAAGGGGGCAGGTGTTGGTGTAATCCTGGTCACACCTGAAGGTAAAATGATCCCTATGGCCAAAAAACTGGAGTTTGATGTGACTAATAATCAAGCAGAATATGAGGCATGTATATTTGGGCTCGAAGCCTTACGAGACATCAGTGCAGAAGAAGTAACAGTGTTTGGGGATTCGATGTTGGTAGTGAAGCAGGTTTCAAAGGAATGGGAAGTTAAAGAGGATAGACTGAGGCTTTACATAAATTACTTGGCCATGGTGACTCTTTCGTTCAATCAATGCAAATTCATGCATTTGCCTCGGGTGGACAATCAAGTTGCGGATGCCCTAGCTATGTTGGCATCGATGTGGGAAAGTGATGCCAAGACTCTAATTAAGCCATTAATTCTAGTGAAGTCTAGGACTCTGTGTCATGAAGAGTTGAGGGTAATGCCAATGGGACCAGCAGAAAAGCTATAGTTTTATGATTTTAGTAAAAATACTTAGAGACTAGACAGTTTCCTGAAGATGCAGATAAGAAGAAAAGAATGTCTTTGAAAATGTTATCCAGACAGTTTATTAGTCATTTTAGTATGTTGTATAAGAGAATGCCAACTGGGGCACACTTGCGGTATGTGGATAAGGAAGAAGCATAAGAGATTATAGAAATTGTTCATGCAGGTGTTTGCAGACCCTATATAAATGGAACAGTTTTAGCTAAGAAGATAACTCGACAAGAATACTTCTGGTTAACCATGGAATCAGATTGTGTCAAATTTGTGAAGAAATGCCATAATTGCCAAGCTTATGGAGACGTTAGTCACCTTCCTTCAATGGAACTTCAAGGGTTAACATCTCCATGGCCTTTCGTAGCCTGGGGAATTGATATAATCTGGAAAATAAGGTCGGTGGCATCAAATAGGCATCGGTATATTGTAGTGGCGGTGGACTATTTTTCTAAATAAGTTGAGGCTGAATCTTACACTTCGGTCGGGTCAAAATAAATGGCGAGGTTCATAGAAAGGAACATAATCTGTAGATATGGGTTGCCTCATCATGTTGTAACTAATAACGGGGTCCAGTTTTAGTCAAAAACTACTGCATTACTCTGGCACTACAAGATAGAGCATCACCGGTCTTCACCTTATCGTCCTCAAGCTAATAGTGCAGTTGAAGCTGTAAATAAAAACATCAAGAGGATCTTGGCCAAAATGATAGAAAATTATAGAGATTGATCGGAATACTTATAGTTTGCATTATAGGGGTACCGAACAACCGCCAGAACTTCTATTGGGGTTACGCCTTATTCATTGGTATATGGGTGCGAAGTGGTATTTCTAGTAGAAGTAGAAATTCAATCTCTGAGGGTTCTGTTAGAAGCCAAGATTCCTAAATATCAGTGGATGAAAAGCAGATTAGCACAGTTGACGATGCTGGACGAAAAGAGGTTGAAAGGAATGTATCACATGCAGTTGTATCAGAAGAGAATTGCCAGAGCTTATAACAACAAGATCAAACTGGAGAAAATAAAAGAAGGAGAACTGGTTTTGAAACACATAAAACCACTCCTTATTGATCCGAGGGGTAAATTCAAGCCGAACTGGGAAGGTCTCTATCTCGTGAAGAAGATATTCTCAAAGGGTGTGGCCATTTTGTCAGATCTAGAAGGCAAAGAGTTCAGGAATCCCAACAACCTGGATAAGCTTAAGAAATATTTTCTATAAAGTCTCGCTAGAGAAAAAATCTCTAAAGAGGCTGTCTAGATAAAAAAAATCTTGCTGAGTTGAAAACTCCATAAAGGAGCAGCTTAGACAAAAATAAAGGATAAATAAAATGTGAGAGAGAGAGAGAGTCAAATAGTTGGTTAGAAAACTTACAAGGGCAAGCCACCCAATAACAGGAGAAATGTTAAGAAGCAATTTGTATGTACAATTATGCTTATTTTAAATAAAGAGGCTTACTTTTATTTTTTTCAAATGTTGCATTAAATGCTTATTATATTAGGCTTAACCGAAAGATAAAAAATCACATGAAACAAGCTAAGTTTGTTCAAGTTGCTAAAACTAAAGAAGAAAATAAATCTAAGTCCTTTTCCTTTTCCTCATTTCTTGTATACTAATCCTAAATAAATCCCTAGTCTTCTGATGCATGATGAATTCATCTTGTTCTATTTGCTGTAACTAGATCCAAGCTTTGTAATGATCATCAGTGGTAATATCTCAATCCAACGAGATACTTCGTCTAAGGGTCCGTTGTGGCCAAGTCGCTGACATGTTTTCTATAATATTCTGGGTTAGAGGATCGGGTTGAAAACCATGTGTGGGCTCTACAATCATTTGCTTTTCTCCGTACTGACGGTAGAGTCGAATCGAATAGTAGAATGAGCAGAAGTTTAAACCGGCAAAAGAAAAGTAATGTGTGTATGTCCTGGTAGTCATATGTCTGATATTCCACCAAGGACACATCCATTGAACTCCGGTATCTGGAAAGTTAGCTAACCATTCTTTCAAGTCAGCTGGGAGTTTATGCAATGGACGAGTCCGCACCTGCTTAGGTTTATACTTAGCAATATTTTGAGGCGGTGCCAATAGCTTTAATTTTTCCTGTAGTTAGATTTGCAAGTCCTAGAGGAGTAAAAAAAAAGGAGTTTGTGTACCTCCAGTAGTATGGGACTTCTAGTAAACCGGTGTATTACAAGTAGATTGTCTAAACCAGTTAAGGTCTCAGTAAGGATAACCGGCATGAGATTGAGTCCATACTCCACTTGATCAAGGATCTGCATGATTTTAGGATCGCAGTCGCCTGAAGGAGAAACTAGCAAGAACTGAGCATACATACAGAAGGCAATCATTTGTGGCCAATACACTTCATTGCTGTTAATAGCCACAACAGCCTTCAAGAAGGAATAAAAAATAATCCCATTCCCTGAAAAATGTGTCATAGAAGAAGAAGGATGAATATTAAATAGGCGTGTCATTTGTTGCTGAATGATTCTCTTATCTGGGGTATCAGATGACGGCACCACAATCTCCCTGGAAAAATTATCTGGGTAACTCAGAATTACTCTAAATTCTTCGGGGAAGGGGCAGATTTTAAAAGTATTGAATCTGAAAACATGGGTATGTGGATCCCAGAACTGGGCGACAGTGTGCAGGAATGGGTAGTTGATTTTACTTAGGTGAATAGATCTAAAGACTGATAGATGAAAGGGGTTTAGTTTCTGCCAGGTTTCTCCATCCAAGCTTTGTAAAATAGGTCAAATTAATTTCAAGTTATGCTCTAACATGATTAGGGTTTTCTAGGGAAAAATAGAATGGTGTGGGGCATATTTATAAGCTTTTGAAAGGGATGAAATCAGAAAATCTCAGGAACAGTACCGTAGAGGCACCGCTGCACTGTAGAGGTGGATGCCTCTCTTCTTCTGAAGCGCACGCCTCTATGATCCAGAGGCACACAGTGTCATAGAGAAGAGGTGCATGCCTCATCATTAAAGGCACACGCCTCTATAATGCAGAGGCGCATGCCACCTTTTGACATTCACGCCCATGTCTTGAAAATTATGGATATGTGTATTTATTTGGAAAATTGATGCAAATTTAGTTAGAAATGCTTGTGCAATTGAGTATAGAGTATAATTTGAAAAGAAATGCGAACACTGAAATAAAAAAAATGCATCTTTTATATCCAATCCAAAAATCAGTCTATATAAAATGAATAGAAATGTCATAAATCCCTCTAAAAGGATCCAAAAAGTCTATCCCTATCCCTGCTAATCTCTAGCCCCGCAGTCTAATCCTTCTCAGACTCAGTCTCCTCATCCTCCTCCTCGCCCTCGTCATCCTCATCGCCCTCGCCAGCCTACTCAATCTCGACATCACCCTCATCACCAATGCCATCATCAACATCTTGGAAACCATGGAATGGAGGAGTACCCACAGCAAGAATGTCCTCATCATCTACCTCCAAGTCACCCTCATCATCCCCACTCGTGACTTGGAGATTAGCAAGCTGCCGCACAATAGAGAGGATCCGGGAATCCAAACTGGCACAATGCGCCTGTCCAAATAAAAGGAAAATAGGTAAGTAAATATTATAAAAGCATGCATACATATAGAATAGGATTGCTAGCATACCCTCCACTCTCCCGAGACCTGGAACATGAGAGTAAATATCATAAAAGCATGCATACATATAGAATAGGATTGCTAGCATACCCTCCACTCTCCCGAGACCTAGAACAGGAGATTCCGTTGGGCTTCCAGTAAGCCAAATATGTGCTCCCCCTGCTCTCTAGGAATCTGCAGGTATAAAGGATCAGATCATGTCAATAATGATATTTTATGCAGATAGCCAAAAGTGATAAAAAGCACAAGTAATACTCACATGAGTAGTAGTAGGAGGAACAGGTGATGGAAAGTCCTCTAGGTTCGGTGTCAAGATTGCCCGAGATAACCTCCCGCTGGTGCTCCAGTATCTGGTAGTAGGCTCAGGTAGATAGGGGAAGGCGTCATGAGAACATGAAGGTCCAACATCAGGAGTACTGCGTGTGGTAGCCTGAGAAGTGCTCGAACTAGCACCCAAAGTCCTCCATGGCGGAGCATGAGAGGAGCTAGGTCTGTCAGCAGTAGCAGGAGAATGGATCCGAACCCGCTACGTAGGGCGCTCACCCGAAGGTGGAGATCTAACCTGAGGTCCAGTGCCTCTCGGACGAAGCTGTAAAAGACTAGGATTAGAAGATGACAAAACAACGACTAAAGCACATGATCATGAATATGAATAGTGTATACCTGAGTGACAAGGTCAGGCAGTGAAAGCCTAGGCAGCAGCTAGTCCCTGATGAAAGTCGCATAAGCACCAGGCTATCATGCAAAATCCCGATGGATAACAGGAGATACTCTCAGGACTTATGTGTCAACTCCTCTCCTACCCACTAATATGCCCAGAACAGGACGGGAGGGGTCATGGGCACACATCTCTGACCGGGACCTGATGCCCACTCATACACTCGCTCCCCTAGATAGAACATCCTCTGAAATGGTCCTACTAGAAGGATGCTCCTACCAGCTACATATCTCGAACGAGTCATGGCCTCACTCCAGTTCTCAGTAGGCCCCCAAGGAGATCTCACAACCTGATTAGAAAATGCACGAGGTAAGTCAAAATTTTACATGTGCAAATATAATTCTAATTTACTTCTTTTTATTTTTTATAGGTTTACCTCGTTCCAAGAGAGCCTGCTGAGGTAGACATGGTGAAGATGGACCTGAGATATCTCTCGTCTCCCTGTGCGATTAGAGCCCCAGTGACTCAGTAAAGGAAAGGTCCCAGTGGAGGGCATCACCCAGCTCTAATCCCCATACCTGCAAAATAAAAGAGATTGTAAAAAGGGAACACACGTGGTTAAATAGAAAATAAAAGAGAAAAGGATTGAGACTCACATGAATGGCATGCCAGAAGCCATACAACTAATGAGTCCCTCGGACGAAGTCGTCCATGCTCCAGTATAAGTACGTAAGGGCGGCAGATCCCTAGTCATAGGTAGAAATAAGATCTATATCCCAAAGAGCCATCAAAAGGATGAGATCCACCGAGCTAGCTGTATCACAGAAGAGAGTGGTACTTAGCAGATAAAAGAGAAAGGCTCGGACCACCTGATCAATCTTCCAGAGAGTGGTGATGTCCTCTGCCCTGATGTCAACATAATATGTAAGAATCGAGTCAACCTTGACTGTATGAGTCACCTTTATAGCAGGAATCATACCCAACAATCGCTCGATATACCCTGCACGATCGAGACTCATAGGCTCTAAGCGTCGATCAAACGGAACCGGCTCGCCAACATAAGCTACTCCAATAATTACCGCAAAAGTGACCGGTCTAAGGTCAACTCGCCAACTGGAAGATGGAAAGTGTGAGTCGAATCCATCCATCTCTCCATCAAGGTATACAAACTGTTGAGGTCATGGCGACCAACAACAGTGGGCAGTGCAAGGATAAAAGGCTCGAAGCTTGTCTCCCTAATCCTCTCACAGATCACCTCGGTCATGCTATCGTACCACTTACGGGCCCCAATAACATTACCAGCACCCTTCAGAGAGTGCTGGTCAAACTGTAGGAAGTATCAAATGTTCTTTTTAAATTTTTGCATATGAGACAGATAAATAAACCGGCATTCAATCCTTAGAGGCACACACCCCAATACAATAGAGGCGCATACCTTTACGTGTAGAGGTGCATACCTCGAGACAGAGGCGCATGCCTCTGTCGCAGAGGCGCATGCCTCCATTTGTAAAGGCATGCGCCTGTATCAAATAAAAGGGTTGCGTCCCTTCGACAAAGAGGCGCATGTCACTTCGCAGAGGTGCATGTCTCGTCATTGAGGCGCGAAGGGCCGAATATTTTGATTCAAAATAATTCAATTTTTCTTAGTTTTTCATTGGTTTATTGATTGATTAAGCATGCATATGTCTAAATCTAACTGACCTATTCTTATTTTTGAAGAAAAAGTAGGTAAAAAAATGACTAACCTCTCCTGTAGCACGAACAGATATGGGCGTGGAGAGAAGGCGTGAGAGGGATGTCCCTATATGGGTCCAGGCCAAAAGAACGAGGCGCCCGAGCCTCGGGAGTGACAACATGCCATACTGAAAGGTTGGGTGTACGCTCGAGTGTAGGGTCCATCGTAGCAGAATGAAGGAATTTGTGTTTGAAGAGAAGAAGAAGAATGGCGCGAAAGTGGATAAAGAAATTAAAAGGATTTGAATTTATATAGCTTTGGCAAATTGCCACTCTGGTCCTCCATAGGAAAATTGCTTTTTGGTACTTAAAGTTTAAAATAGGCAACTAATACATTGAATTTACACTTGCAGGATGTGCGATTCCTAAAATTGAAGCCTCTTGGTTCGAACACCAAGGCTGGATGGCGACCCAAAAATTGAAGCCTCTTGGTTTGGACACCGAGGTTGAACAGCGACCCTGGAATTGAAACCTCTCAGTTCAGACACCGAAGTTGGAAAGCGATTTCCAAATAAGAAGTCTCTTGGTTCAGACACCAAGATTGGACAACGACCTAGAAATTGCCTCTCGGTTTGAACACCGAGGTTGGACGGTGACCCTGGAATTGAAACCTCTCAATTCGGACACCGAGGTTGGACGATGATTTTTAAAAAAGAAGCCTCTTGGTTCGGACACCAAGGTTGGACGGCGACCCAGGAATTGAAACCTCTCGATTCAGACATTGAGGTTGGACGGTGATTTCCAAATAAGAAACTTCTTGGTTCGGACACAAGTGTTGGACGGCGACAAAAACTCACCTCTCGAGTTGTACCCCGAGGTCGATGGTGCGCAAATCGAATTTCAGGATTCAAAAATATCCTTTTATTTTATTATATGCATGTTATTTTTAAAAAAAATTGGATTGAAAATTTACATTTTATGCGGTTTTCCAAAAACCAATGGGGCAAACTGTGGACACATGGTTTAGCCGGCTCACAAAGACAAGCCCAATGATGAAAGATGACAATTAAATCCAATTTGCCAAGGTATTGAATTCAGACTTACTTGTGAGAGAGCCCAAAAATCATAACCTAAGCCTAGACACATAACCTAAAAGACCAAGCCCAAGAAACTGATATGTTTAGTCCAAACCAGATAAAAGCCCATTAAGGCCCATTTCCCCTCTTAGAGGCGTGCTCCTCTTTGATATAGAGGCACATGCCCTTTTAGTGTAGAGGCGCATGTCTCTGTCAGTAGAGACACATGCCTCTACAACACCTGGACTGAAAAAATAAGTAACGGCAGAACGTGGATTACTCCACGTTCTGCAATGGGCAAATGAGGGGACGTGGGGTTTAATGCCCATGAAGAGGGGAAACATCCTCTATTAAAAAGGAGGGTTAGCTCTGAAGAAGAAGGAGGGGGGACATACAGCAATAAAAAAAAAAAAGAAAACACAAAAACTAGAGACGAAGAGAAAAGAAAAAATTGAGAGAAGAGAGAAAACACACAAAAAAAAACATAATAAGTGGGTCTAGATTTGAAGGACCAGAAGCAAAAAGGCAACCTAAAATCAATTTGAGGATAAAATACTTTCGAAATCCAAGCTTCACAATAACTTTTCTCCTTCTTTTGGTTTTAAATTTAATTTTATTTATTCACTACTAGAATTGAGGCTTTTAGCGACGGATCTGTCGATAATTCATTTACCGACGGATTCCCGATGGAAAAAATTCCGTCGGAAAAATGCTCGTCGCTAAATTTTTCCGACGGATTTTCAAAATTCGTCGGAAAATTAGCGACGGACTATAGTTCGTCGGTATTTAGCGACGGATAATAGTCCATCGCTAAATACCGATGGACTATATCTGTCGCAAATTAGCGACGGACTGTCCGTCGCTAAATCCGTCGGTAAAAGTAATTTTTTTTTATAATTATATTTATTTAATAATTATAATTATTTAATAATTTTTTTAATAATTGTAAATTATATAAAATATTCATTAAAATTTAATTATAAAAAATAATCGTA
>CATIWO010874954.1:0-12275 GCA_949673435.1 Macaranga tanarius | reverse complement strand
GGTAATTTTTAATTTAATTAGTTTAATTTCTAAATTCTAATTAATTATGAAAAAATAATTATTGAAGACTATGAGTAATTTTTTATTTAATTAGCATAATTTTTATATTTTAAATAATAGTAAGTATCAAAATCAATATTTATATCAAATATAAAAATTATTTTTATTATCTGTTTAAACATATCCATATTAGTGTGGTGATAATGAAGGTAAAGGATGCAAAATAGATTTTTTGAGAACTAGCCAATGACCTTTTCATCCAGTGCTTCAACCATAACCATTCACCATAACATGAGAAGGAAAATAATATAATAATGATAATCTTATTCACAACAATTGCAAGTAGTTTCAGAATTTCAGATATCAATGTGATTCGGAGGTAGAGGAAGACAATGAATGCCATCTAAATCTACATTCACAAGAAGTAAAATTATAAGTTACATGGCATCTAAATCTGCAGAGGCATACCACGCCTTAGAAACCTGGAGATGGAAGTGAAACTTGATTGTGAGTTCTCAGCATGTAGGTAAAAACAGAACAAGCACAACGATGTTAAGAGGGAAGAAAATTAATAAAAAGGGTCAGGCTTTGATGAAAGTATAATTATGTTATGGGTGTATATAAGATATAAAAAGGCAGTAGGCAAAAAATTCAACGAGAGACAAATATATCAAATATTAGCATTTTGTAAACAGTATGCTTCAGAGATAACCAAACCATCAATCCATCCAATTAGTGTAGAATCTTACCAAGACGAGTTCAATGGCAAGATTGTAGGAAGGAAGAGAGGAGGTTTACTCTGGTGACACCCTACCTCGAGCCTTTCATTGTCTTCTGTCAGAATATAGATACAGTCAAAGAGCAACGTCCTCTACCGATATCTACACGAATAGAACACCCCAAAATGATGTTGGTGTGCTGGCACCTTTTTCTCAATTTTTTCTTTGTGTTTCTTTCTCAAAGAACATATATTGTGAAAGTTAAATGTGCAGAGATACTTAAGCCACTAAACTCCTGCAGTGATATATACATATATATCTCTTAGGGTTTAGTCTTTCACAAGTACCAAAACTCTTTTGGTTTTATCATTATCTTTATTTTATTTAAATATTTATATCTATAAATATCCAAAACTATTTTAGATATATATAAATATATACATTTTAAATTTAATTATGATAACAATTATCATAAATAAATTATCACTAAATATACATGAGAGAGAAAATTATCTTATTGGGCTGATAAGCCCAATATCCATTTTGGGTCTGTTCTATATGTGTGACCCTGTAGGTTCACATAACATTGGTAATGAGCCTCCAATCCCATTGGTAGCCCGTAAGTCATAAATGGCCTCTAGCAAGACATTATGACTACCAAAGTCATGTGAAGGTCAGTAATCCGACATAACCTATTGAACAATAATATTACAGTTCTTTTGTACACGATATCTTAGATTGAACATAAGGCATAGTTTATGTCAGCCTTAATAATTCAATTATTTCTCGATCTTAATTAGACTAAAATTGATAACTCCTTATTAACTGATTTCAAGCATGGCCATGTATTTACATTCAGTCTAATTTATCGAGGGGCCTATAGATATCCTCCTCATTATTAGTGAGGGACAAATTCCTTCTTAATCACTCATATTCCTCACATGATTCGTTTTATATCCAATCACAATCTATTATATCATCATGTTAAAGATAATATTAGAATGTGTCAAAATATAAAACTCATCATGCAGGACTCTATGATGATTTCAGGTCAGAGGACTATAATAATATCATTGCAATAAAAATAACTTATGACAATTATCCATGTAGTATTCTCATAGTGGGTCAATCCAGTACATCCTATGTACCTATGACTTGACTTTGTATCTCGTATATATGATCAGTAAAATATGATCATCAGTCAACCTCATACTAGTCTTTATTCATTATTTTCCCATAATAATGACCGACTAGGGATGATTTAGAATATAACTCATTTACCATCTAAGAGTTCTACTATCAAGTCACACACTTGATGATCTTAAAAAGAGTTCAACATTCATGGAATTTAATAGAGTCAATATGATAAAATGCTTTTTTATTATAATGATGCAAAATAGACAAAGTCACAAAATGGCCATAATACAATTGGCCTAGGGCACATCACTAACACCCAATATGTTCAAAATTACAAAAATTAAAAAGTTCAAACCGAATAAACCGACCGAACTAAACTGAACCAGTTTGCTTTAGTTCAATTTAGTTTTCACCCTAATTCAGTTTGATTCGGTTATTTTTTTAAAAATATTTTTGGTTTAGTTCGATTATATATTATTTTTAATTAAACCAAACCCACCGATGCACACCCCTAATCACATCTATGATTGAATCTAGTTTTTTTCATGCCTTAATTAATAAGCAAGAGAATGAAGTATCATTAAATTTTTTTTTTCTTTTAAAATTTTAAGTACATTTCTAGTACCAAACATACAAAGGCCTACAGAAAGCTCAATGACATGAGATTACATGTGGACTTACTAAAGGATTGTAAGACTATTTTATTACCTTGAGAATGTGTCTCATATATTGGATTTTTATAGTTAATAAATCAATTATTATAAGTTTGCTATTTGTGTACAAATATTTTAGTAGTTGCTTATTGAGTTACAAGTTCACCCCTTTTTACGTTGAAATTTTCTAGGAACTCGATTAATCTTATCTTAAAGCTTGCATTGGAGTCTTAGGTGGACCGAAACAAGTTGGTGCATCTGACCTTCATCTTGCATATCATGTCGACACATTTATATGATGTTGTGCAGATGTTGTCATATGTTGATAGTTGAGAATTGTTTAAACATTGTATACTCATATGAGTATTCATATTTTTGCAAATGAGGAGTTTTAAAAAAAAAGATTTTCTAATGCCATATGGCATGGTATGATTATTGCCTCGTATATGGTGGTGATTGTGGGCGTTACAAAATGATCTTATTAAATTATTATTTATAAAAAAATGAGTACTTGAATACTTTAATTTATTTTTTTAAAAAAATAATATTTTATGTTAAATTTTAAATAATTTTTTTCAAATAATAATTTATTCTAACTTTATTTCTAATAATAATTATTAATTTTCTATTTGTGGAAGCCTATATAACTTGAATTTGATTTTATATTGTATTATATGTTGTTTGTATACATTTGTATTGATTCTTATTTTCGGAAGCCTAAGTAACATTGAATATAATTTTATGATCTGTTTTAGTTCTATAACTATGCATTTATGTAGATAGAAATTGGTGGTGGTGCTACCAGTGGCAGTAATACTACTATTAGTGAACCCCAATAATAGGTAAAAGTGGAAGCCCAACAACAGCTTGAAATTGATGCAAAAGAGAAAAAAAGAGAAAGCAAAGTGATACTACAAGCTTAGCATGGGAATACTTTAAAAAAATACTGGATGAGAAAGGGAAGTTGGTAAAAGTTAGGTATATATATTTTGTAAAATTATTGCTCGCTAATACTAAAAAGACTGGTACATTATTCATTAGACATTATATAATAATTTTCATGAAAACTCCTAACCCTAAAGAGACTAGACATGCCCTTTTAATTCTTTAATCTGCTGTGCAAAGTTCTAATTCTGATTTGCATGGCAATGTATGTGTAATTAGGACATGGACTTTTGATCAGGATGCTATTAGAAATGCATTATCTAAGATGATGATGATGATAGGTATTGCTATGAAATTTTTGAGAAGCTAAAAGAGTATTTAGAGTTTCCTTTCCTTTATGAAACTTATAATTAGAATTCTTTAGCTCTAAAACTTCTTTAGAAAGCTTTTCATTCTCTTTTTTAGTCTTATTAAATTCATATTTCAAAGAGATAGAAGCTTTCAAATTATTATAGAGTTGCTCATTTAAGGAGGTCCCTTTAGAAAACTTATCTTTCAAATCCTTAAATTCTTTTGACATTTTTAAAAGCTCTAATTTATAAAACTTTTTCTTTAAAAGTAAATTTTTGCATTTTAAAATTTTTTTGCTCATAATAGAGCTCTCATCATCAAATTGCTCATCATCATCGTAATCATAGTCACAAAAGTTATCACAAGAGGAATTGGATAAAAGAGGTACCTTATATAAACCTTTCTGTCTTAACACCTATAATTTAATTAGCTGGAAAATGAAAAGACTACTCTATATAAATGCTAATCTTTTTCTAGAAAAAGTTTAAGAGGATGTAATTCAACAACAGAATTTTAAAAAACTAATCTTGATACCAATAATAATTCAATGGGAAGGTAAAAAGACGCAAAAGAAAAAAAAAGAAATGATACATGTAACTCATTTTGCAAAGATATTCTATATATATATACACCAAATGTGAATATGTATGCCCACTTGCACGTGTATAAAAATAGGAGTGGTCAGTTAAATAATCACTGGATTAAGTACAAGAAGTTTCTGATTGGCAAGAGCTACAACTTGCAAGTAACAACATTAAATAAGATCTATAACTCAAATTGATCAGCAAACAAATAGATAAAAGAGGCTGAAAGGTTACTAAAAAGGCTCATTTATCTTATAATATTCAACTTGAAAAACATCTAAGCTAGAATTTTATATAGCTTTAGGTACCACTATGGTTAAAGCTGTTGTAAATAACTCTGATACCTGCATAGTGAATTGTAAATTAGGAAGAAGAGGTATGATGCTTGAAACATATTAGATAAAGGAAGTTAAGTTGCATAGTATCTAGACAGTCGTGTTTGTAGATGGTCCACTACATATAATAGTAATTTAGAGTCGAGCAGATAATGTCTATTTTATTATTAATCATTCATTTTTTATCCTTCAATTACCAACTGATATACAAGACGTATATAGTTAATATGTGCATAATATGATCATATATGCCCACTAATTATCCACCACAAGCACACAATTTTGATTGTTGTTGTGCATGTAATCAACAGCTTCTTTTAGTGTTGAAGCCCGCATTACCTTTACATAGTATTTAGATAGACCTAAAAACCTAAAATTGGTAGCACCAATTAGGCTTAAAGAGAATAGTGCAATAAAGTTGGAAACAAATCAAAAAGAAAAATAATTAGTGATGGGAGAAAATAATTTAAACCTTTAAATCTTTTAGGACCAAAATTTCACTGATTGTTGCTTGATCAAAAACATTTTCTATGATAAAAGAGTTCTACAACACCTCCATCTTCAATTCTTCTCTAAATTGTATTTTTGTCTTTAGTTTTAGACCACCTCTCTTGTCAGATACTTTATTCTCCTTTTCCTGGTTGGTCACAGAAGGAACTCATATTGTTAATCCAATAGTGCCCTACTTACAAATGTAACAGGAATTAACATCAATATCAAAAGAGTCTCATGTCATGGTATATAAACTACAAAAAGAGAATAAACAAGAGTAATAACAATAACAACAACCTCTTATTGAAATTGAATAAACATAAAAATAAATAAATAAATTTGTACTATTACAGATATATAATGCAAAAAAGATGACAAAGATTTTCAATAGAAATCAAGTCACTGTAGATGCATATAAAGTTATCTCTAGGGCTTATATCACAAACAGTTACTTAAGTTTGCCCATTATTTCAAAATGGTTCTAAAATTTTAATATATTTCTTTTCAATTACCTATCTTTTATTTTTATTTCAAAATGGTACCTTTTGTAAAAAATTAGTCCCTTCACTTTTTTACTATAATTTTTTAATCCTTTAGTTTTTAAATTTTTTAATTTAGTCCAAATATTTCAATTTAAGCAAAATCTTACCTCTTCCATGGCTCTGATATTATTCAAGTAAGCTTGCTCTTACTAAGGTGGAAACAAAGAGGTACTCATGATCTTTATTTATTGATTATTGCTAAGAAAAAAATTTATATACCTAATAATTAAATTAATAACATGTAATTTTTTAGTATATTCAACACAATCACAATATTGGTTATCATATTCAAAATGAGTATTAAATTCTTCATGACCAGCTTTGGATAACTCTCATCTAAGACTTCTCAAACTATTATTAGTATACCAATCTAATAAACAAAGATTAAGAATAAGACTTTCAACAACAGAGGGCATAAGAAATGATTAATAGAATGAAAATAAATAAACATAAAATTATCTTCTTTTAGCAATTAAGTGGAATGGAATCTAGAGTTTCTAAATTCCTTCAGCTTCTCATACTCATTAAAGTATCGAGAGCTAGCAACAAGCCCCAAAGGTTCCCTGTTCTTGAGAAAATAATTCTCAAATTCACTTTATCTTATAGTCAATTATCTTAATTGCTAAGAATAATTTTCTATAGTTTTGTTCAATAATTCTAAGCAAGTATTCAGAGAATTAAGCTGATTCATAATAGAATTGAATAATCTTATAATCGGATCCTTGCCTACTACGTGATCTAGGTGAAAATAATTAGGATGTGGGTAATTATTTATCATGCATACAAATGCATCAAGTCTGTCTAGATGGACAAACTTAACTCTTCCTATTTAAATGCTAAAATAATATAGCAAATATTCTGGAAGAAATATATATCTTTAGTGAATAGGATCCACAAGACTTCCGTAATAGCTTCAACTTCTCTTCACAATAGCTCTAACAATGGTCTTATTGGTTGAAGGTTCTTCTGTGCTATGGCTGCCTTCTTTCTATTTATAATTTGGGTCTTAAAAAAAGCACTCCTTCCTTTAAACATGCACAAATCAAAGAACCATCTTTTAAAAGACCAAGACTATTAAAGTCTTCACAATAATACCAAAATATTTCACCCTTAGGATTTTTTAGCATGTCTAGAAATCCTCCAAGATTGATATCTCTAGACTCTTCCATAGAATGTTTTGGTTTAACAATGTCTTGAATTTGATAGTGTACTTAGGTTGAATTTTACTTCATAACAAGTTCTCTCAGCTCATCCCATTCAAAATCATCTTTAAGAAGATCATCAAACATATCTTATTTAAGGAATTCATCTTCCTTTATGACCTTAGAACTTTTTTGCTGAGAAGAAGTTTTTTCAGCTTCCCCTTTAGTAGCTTTGTGATCTGGGGTCTTTGATTTTTGGTTTCTTTGGATTGAGGATTCTTCTTTTCATTCCTTTGAAGGAACCAGAGCACCTTTACTCTTTTTCTTTTAGTGTTCCTTATCAAGCTTCACCAATTCTTTCAAATTCATTATGTTTCTCTTTCCTGGACAACTTATAGAATTGTGGCCGCTTGTTTACACAGCCAACAAAGACTATCTTTAAATACCTTCTATTGACCCTTTGCATGATTAATGTGTTAATCAATCTCAAATCAATCCTTATTTTGACTTTAACAATCAATTTTGAATTACTAACATGTTTGTTCAAGTGTGATTATAATTAGATTAAAGCTATTGATAAAGCAAATAATAGAGGGTGATTTGAACCTTCATTAAAGTTATTAAAAGTCCTTACTAATGTCCCTTAAAGCCTCATGAATGCTTACAACTCATATAGGATCAATTGAAGTCAAAATATACTTGACTACCCTCACGATCTTGAGGGTACGCTCACGATTGTGAGGGTATTTGATTTGTAATACACGATTAAAGAATTCGAGCTGAAGAAGACCTGCCATGGTCATGATCCTATGCTCATTATCCTACACTCATGATCGTAAGATGATTGGTCACGATTGTGAGGGTAGGATCACGATCGTGACATGCTTCCAACGGGCAAATTTCACCTCCAATGGTCATATTTTTAACACTCACGATCATGAGTAGACACAATCCTATAAAAAAAGCTAAAATCACATTAAAAGAAGCTTGAAGAGTGTTTGGACGAATTCAATGCTTCCTAACAACTATTGTTTCACCTTCAACTATATATACAAGGTTTAAAACTTCATTTAAGAAGTTAGAGAGTTGGTGGAGCAAATTAATTGTGCTAATTTATTGAACCAAGCTTTGTTTTTTTAATATTTTCTCTTTGTATACTCTTTAATTGCAAATAAACTCTTTGTTGAGTTTGTATCTATCCTTCATGTGAGAGTTGAGTGAGTGTTAGAGATAGAATTCCTTCATTTACTCATTTTTTGGGGTTAAAAAAGTGGGTGGTGAGGTTCTTTCTCTTGGGGTTAGTATTGAGCATTTGTAAAAATACATTGATTGTAAAGGTTATGAGTTAGCCTTGAAAACTCTTATGTGAAGGTTGAAGCATTAGTCTTAAAAACACTTGGAAAAAAAGTTTGTGTTGAGCCAAGAAAACTATAAGTTATTATATGGTTAGTATTTATTTTTAAAACACTTTGTTGTACACAATCTTGGTAATAAGATTAGTGTGAGGTTAAAAATCCTAACTTGGGGATAAGTTAGGTAGAGAATGTAGGATTAGTTATAATCTGAACTTCTATAAATCCTTGTGTTGATTGTTTCTTTTCTTGTTCTTATCCTTATTCTTATTGTTAATTGTATGGGTTAAGTCATTTGCCTAATCCCTTTCTAATTTCCTTTTAACTTTTCAATTTTCCTCTAAACTACATATTGGCCCTATTCACCCCCCTCTATGGCACTTTTCAATTAATATCAGAGCTCGGATTCTAGGTACTTAGTTGCTAGAATTCAAAATCATGGAGAGTGAATTTCTTTGTTTTTAAACCTATAGACCATTCTTTGATGGAGTGACTACCCCTTTTGGAAATATAAAATGGAGCTATACCTTAATAGTGATTCAATTAGACTTTGGGATGTGATTCTTAATGGGTGGAACCCTCTAATGGAGTTGGAGGAAAATGTTAAACTTCTAAAAGAGAGAGGAAGATGGTCACAAGAGGAAAAAGAAGAAAATTACAAAAATAAGAGGGCCATGACCATTCTTATTACTTCCATATCAAGAGAGGAAGGATGTAATATCCAATATTGAATTTCGGCTAAGGAGATGTGGGAGACCTTAGAGAATCATTATGAAGGCAATATCCAAGTTAGATCAAAGAAGGTTCAACTCTATGTCTATGAGTATGAACTCTTTAAAATAAAGCCTCATAAAAGCATCACCGAAATGACAAATCGATTAAATGCCCTCTTGACAACCTTATGAAAGTTAGGCAAGCACTACTTAAAAGAAGAAATCAACACCAATATCCTAAAGGTGCTTTTCAAGAAGGATTGGGAGTTTAGGGTAACTTCAATTGAAGAATCACATGACCTTTCAAAGCCTTCAACTAATGTTTTCATTAGTAAACTTCTCACTCATGAGCTTACCTTGAGGCAAAGGGAAGAAGAAAAGAAAGGAAAAGAAGATAAGAAAAAGAATATTGCCTTCAAAGCATCATAAGACTCAAGTGATGAAGATGACCTTAAAGATTTAAGTGAAGATGATGATGAGATCGCATCATTCACCAGAAGCTTCATGAGTACTTAAAAAGGAAGAACTTGAGCAAGGATAAAGAATTTAAGAGAGGTGGCTCCAAGAAAGCAAAAGAAATTATATGCTTTAAGTGCAAAAGGTCCTGTCACATTCAAGATGAATGTCCTAAGTTCAAGGATAAGAATAAATGAGCAAAGGAGAGAAGAAAAACTTTTAAGGCCACATGGGATGACTCATCCGAATTGGAGATGGAGGATGAGCAACAAAGAGAAACTAACCTTTGTTTTATGGTATTGGAGGACAATTACATCTCAACAAGTCATCATCAATAATTCACCAACATTTCATCTTTGCTCACATTCATAGCATTCAACATACACAATTATATACGAAAAATATACCAAAAGTATACCAAAAATAAACCAATCATATACCAACGATATGCCACAATATACACACATATCATCATTTGCCAATATCATCATTTGGCAACCAATCCTCACATTATCAATACACAAAAAGGTAGAGATTCATTTCCACATCATAATCAACACAATTACATCACAATAAATCATCATCTTAACAATACATCCTCAATCACTAATTCACAATTCATTTATCTTTAATAAGTGAAAACACAATTATACACAATAAAGTTTAGCCTATATATGTACATATGTAAGTAATTACTTACCTCCAATTGCTCCTAACCTCAAAAAGGGTCTTTATTCCACTTAAGAGTGCCTTCTTTTCCTTTATCAAGTCCTATACATAATCATATATCAATCTCACATAACAACCATGACTCTAGCACCTAAATGTACTAGATGCACTTTAAAGCTTAAGATTTAATATATCAAAATAATTCACACACAAGTCCAAAAATCATGAAAATAATACTGAAGTCAGCCAAAACAGAGTTGACAGTATGAGTACAAAAATGTCGAGCCATGCCAGTCAGTCTTAACAGAAAAATCAGCTCTATCTCAATATACAAGAGTTATATGAGACTCTCTAAAGTTTCTAAAGCATTGAACCTTGCTCAGAGCTCTATAACTCTAAATATGGCAAAAATACTAAGACTGATGTATAATGAATACAGAATCCGAAATTCATAATAAACAACCTAACTCAAATAATCAAGAATAAATGCAAGGCTTATGAAATTGATGCTCAAACTACTTCTAGATCTTTTAAAGCTCCCCAAAATGATTGTTAGATGAGAAGAACAAGATTAAAATCTCACTTGCTATATCAATCACCTTCTGCTTCTTCCTCTCTATACTCTTCCTCTCTACAATCTCTACACACTTCACTAACACCAACATATATATACACACACACACACCACTCACCAATCACAAGCTTACAATTGCCACCCTTAAAGTCTCCTACTAATTATTACATATTTAATGTATAATTATCTCTCTAAAAGACATAATAATAATAATAATAATAATAATAATAATAATAACAATAATAGATATTATGGGTAATTATCACCCATAATACCTCGTTGGCCTTTAATGAAATGGAAATAATTACACATTAGCCCCAAACTTTCAATTGTGACAATTACCTCCAAACTTATGTTCCAAATAGGCCCCTCTCGATCAATATACACATACCCCACTTAGATACAATCCATAACTCTACTCCACATATCACAAAAATAATATGTATGAACAGTGCATCTAAAGATACGGGTGTTACAATTCTCCCCTCCTAATAAAAATTTTATCCCCGAAATTTACTACTCACCACTTACAAAGAACAAGTATGGATATTTTTGCTTTATTAGCTCCTCTACCCATCATATTGCTTCTTTAGGTGAATGGTGACTCCACTTCACCTTTACTATTGGAATCTCTCTATTCCTCAACTACTTATCATAGACTTTCATATTCATAAAGCATAAATTAATCTCACATGGTACTTAAGTAGTAATCCACTTATAGTATACCCATACCATCATCAAAATTTCATAACATAACCCAGAAATCATAATTCATCCATTGTATACTAGGCTTTATTATAAGAACCTAACGCTAAAAGCACAATTTATGAGGAATCTACCAAAAATTCGGCAGAACCTCCCCTAAAATATAGACATCTTCCTACTATAATAGGGTCAATCCTGCGATAAAAACAACTATACTTCACAGACATACATAATATTATCAATTCATTCACAATTGTATGTGCAAAAAATCTCATTCACAAACATAAGCTTAAGTATATCTATATTAACACATCATTTAATATTCATATATTCACCTTTGTGATACATTTAGTATTCACAATCTGTAACACCCACTTTTCACTTACGTATTAATGATGTATGTATCACATGTATTGCGTATGTGATAGTGGACCTAGTATAAGTTAAACTTGAGCATGTGAAGGTAGAGAGGAACTAAATTGAAAGATAAGTTTGGACTTATTTGTAGCAAAAGAAAGTGACGGGGGTATTGTGCAACATGTCTATTTCATTAAGGAGTTAATTGGTTTTTTGTGATGATATTTTAGGTATATTTAATTATAGAATATTGTTATTATTATGTTATTAATGTATTAGTATTATTATTATTGTTATAGTATATTAATTGATATTTATATTGTAGCACCCGCCCTTTAGCACACGTGAAAGGGACATACATATTGTGTTTTATACATAAAAGTTAGTAGACTTAATTTAAATGTAAGTGTGGGTATAAGTGTAGAGAGGGATCATAATGAAATAAAAGTTTGGAGTTAGTTGTCACCTTGGGAAGTTATGGACTAAAGTGAATTTGTTCCATGTCACTAAGGGGCTTAGTAGGTATTTTGTTTGATATTTGGTTATATTATATTAGTAGATATTATTATTATTAGTATTATTATAATGGTCTAAGTGATAAATATGTAT
>CATIWO010874744.1:0-14194 GCA_949673435.1 Macaranga tanarius | reverse complement strand
AGAGAACATATATATATATATATATATATATATATATATATATATATATATATATATATATATATATATATATATATGTTCTCTATAATTGAGTTAAGATTTGTGGTGATTTGATATAGAAATGATTGCATGGTAGCATCTAATTATGGTGGATAATGTGCGATATGTGATATATGTTATGATGCGATTGTGATGGTTTACGAATACTTATTGATATATACACTTATATATACATTATATTCTTTAATGTGAGAGATGCTTGGGTGGCTTATGTTGGTTGTGAATACAGGTGAATATACATATATGAGTATATATCCTCTTTCATGTGTTAGCTTACTATTGTGATATTGAGATGATATTGTGTTAAGTTGTGAATATATGTTAATATATTTATAGACATATATATATGTTCTCTATGAGTGAGTACATGGTTGTAATGTTATGATATGAAATGGATGTGTTGTATTATGGCCTGTTAGTGAAAATGTGGTAGTAAGATGGAAGCAGAGCCTAGGACACGGGCATGTCTCAGCGTAGACATAGGCGTGTTTAAAGTAGTGTTTTTATCTAGAAAGATACACGGGCATGAACACGAGCGTGTCCATGGCCATGTATGAACATGGAGTTTTGGACAGAAAGATACACAGGCAGGAACATGACCATGTATCCAAACTATGTCTTGGCTATGAATTTAGACCAGAAGACTACACGTGTAGAGACACGCCCATGTAGTCCAACAGAATTTATTTTTATTTATTTTTAATTAGTTCTTAAGAAGACTTATGTATATTTATATTAGTGCTACTTATTGAGTTGCAAGCTCACTCCTTTGCATGTTTATTTTTTTTTCAGGATAGTGTTCAGCTCTTAAATTCGTAATATGCACTTCAATAAACATTCTCAGGGGGGCCAGTGACGAGAGCTTCACACATGCATTTTGATGTAGTATAATACATTAACTTCATGTTTCATGTGGTGAAATAAATTTTATTTTTAAAAGAGTTTAAGTAATTATGTATGAATGTTGCAAATTCTGTATCAATGGAATAACATGCCCTTATTATATATATCAATGTATGTTGGTTATGAGGGTGTTACATTTAGTGGTATCAGAGCAGGGATTAGATTCTTAGGGCATGGAAGCATATAGCATACACATACAATGGCATAAGAAAATAGATGATGAAAGTGCATATTGTTGATGTGTGTCTAAAATACATATGATATAGGGTAGAAAAGCATAATATATGTCACACTCCCAAAATCTCTTACCAAACACGAAGCATAAAATTTATATATATATATATAATATGAAATATATATGCATCAACTCTCATATAATTACTCATGTAAATAAAAAATTTTATCCATCATCATTCTTATTACTTAAAAGGTTAATATATATTAATATTATCATTACAACATATGATAGGTCTTATGTGAATGAGGGTGATGTCTAATAGCACTAAACTCGCCTCTTCGAACTATATTGCACTCTCTCGACCATAACTCCCTCTACAGAACTCGGATTCAAGTGATTTAAGAAGATATGGAAAGCTATTTCAGAGAGATATAACTTTTATGAAGACATCTGGACTAAATTCATTTATATGGATTAACAAAAATGCCCTTGAAGTGACTAGTGATATCAAAGCACATTAATATAATTCAATTTAAGCCACAACAACACATGCTAAGCATACTAAATCATACCAAATCATTCATCAATAAATAATTCTCAATCATTCATAATTAAAATGCATCATTCATTCATTTATATTCATAACTAAGTAACTCATTCACACATCGCACCTCATTCCAAAGTATACATTCAAAGTATGTACATTTCCATTCAACAATTTGTATCCGGCCAGACCTTTCCTCACACACACACCTCACACTAACTCATAACCTCACTTTCCTCACATATTTCACCTTCAAGTGAAATATAGCACAACCAACATTACATAAGACATTTCCATTCAATTTCATCTTAATAAGCCGATATAACAACTATTCACCAATATTTAATCCAAGTTCATATTCATAATATTCAACCCACACAAATATGGTGTTCACTACTACACCACACACATGTATCATCAATTACCAACTTCTCATCACATTTCCAATATAGGAATACATAATAATTCACATAAGAAATTAGCATATGTACACAACAGGTATTCATAATCACTTACAATCAGCACTTCTCAATAAATTCATAATTATTAGTCTCGTTTGCCTTGCCAAATGACACTTAGCCAATTGACACAATATCAATTCATATATGTCGATGGTCACTTAGCCAATCGACATAATCAACCATTCTCGTATGTCGACAGTCACTTAGCCAATCGACATACTCAACAATTCACATATGTCGACGGTCACTTAGCCAATCGACATACTCAATAATTCTCGTATATCGATGGTCACTTAGCTAATCGACATACTTAACAATTCATATGTGTCGACGGTCACTTAGCCAATCGACGTAATCAATAATTCTCGTATGTCGATGGTCACTTAGCTAATCGACATACTCAACAATTCACATATGTCGACGGTCACTTAGCCAATCGATATAATCACATTTAACATAGTCAACGGTCACTTAGCCATTGGACATGTTCATCACACATCACATTTACATTTACTCATAAATATAATATCATTTATACTCAATGAAGCAACTCGAGTTCACAATACTTACACACTTATAACCACAAATTCAATACCATCACATTTCATATTTACTATGTTCAATCATGCACCTTACAATAATTTTATCAACATATACCTCATAATAATGCATCAACCTCACTCTAGTATGCAATTATTAATCACGTTGTAATATACCATAGTATTATCACAACTCAATATTCATAATTCATTCACATGTATTTCTTATAAATGCTAGTACATTTTTTAAACCAAGTCCACCATATATTTATTTGATATATCTCATAAGTATTCTTGTTCAAATAGCATGCTTAATTTACCAAATACAAAAACAACAATAATATTTAATCCACAATACTACATATCCTTGCATCTCATTTATTAATAATAATAACTACTTACCTCAAATACTTCATCCTTCAAAAGCAAAGCTCTCCTATTGATTGGTATCTTTTCTAACCTTTTCAAAGCCTACATATAATTTACACATCAATACTACAAAGCATACATGACTCTTGCATCCAACTCAACCAAATGCAACTAAGTGCCACTACATATTCCATGTTTAATATTTCCAAATAATTCACACAAAATTTCAAAAATCATGCAAATATTACTGAAGCTAGATCTCTGAGTCTACTTTAAATCCTAATTAGAATTACTCAATTTGGATATGTGTATAATTAATTATGGATTTTTGAGTAAAATCGGGCAAAATAAGAAAACAGAGTTTTCTGGTGGAGCAAGAAAATGTCCGGCCAAAATAGACAGGCTTAACAGCAGAATTAACTCAAACTTAAAACACAAGAGTTGTAGAGGATACTCTAAAGTTTTTAGAGCATTAAACTTTGCTCAAATCAAAGGTCTACAACTTAAGTTATAGTCCAAATAACATAACTGGTGTACATATAAAACAGAGTCTGAATTTCAACTAACACAACCTAGTTTCAATTAACCAAAATAAAGGTAAGGCTTACCAAAAAGATGTACCAAATGGCTAATTGATCTTCTTAAGCTCCCCAAATTGATTGCTAGATAAGTAAAGAATTAATTAAAATCTCCCAAAACCTCTCCAAACCCTCTATTCTTCTCTACCTCTCAACTTCTCTACAACTTCCACTAACTCACCACACAAATAAAATATACATACATAAACATATAAAATATACACATAAAATAAATCCACCAATCAAACTTCAACAAATATAGCCTTAGGTGTCTTTTAATTAAAAGTAAACTTATCACTTACCTCTTAATAAAATATTACTAACAATCATAATAATATAATAAAATAAATATCACCAATCGCTACACACCTCCTTACTAAAATAGGATTATTATACCATAATCTACAACTTTCTATTTAGACAAATTAGTCCAAAACTTTCATAACCAATATACCCCTCTCTACCACATACACATCTCCACACTTAAATATATTCTAATATTAAACTCTATATGTTATGATAATATAATGCATGAACAGTGTATCTAAGATGCAGGTGTTACAATTCTCCCCTTCTTAAAGAAAATTTTATCCCCGAAATTCACTACTCACCATTTAACTAAAACAAGTATGGGTATTTTTGGCTTCATTAGCTATTCTACCCATCATATTCCTTCTCTAGGTGAATGGTGACTTCATTTCACCTATACTATTGGAATCTCTTTATTCCTCAACTGCTTATCATAGACATTCATATTTATAATGCATAAATTAATCTCACATGGTATTATATCAGTAATCTACTTATAGCATACTCATACCATTATCAATATTGCCTAACACAACCCATAGATCATAACTCATATATTGCACACTAGGCTTTATCATAAAAACTTAACGATACAAGCATAATTTATGAGGAATCTACCAAAAATTCGATAGAACTTCCCCTAAAATATAGACATTTCCCTACTATAGTAGGGACAATCCTGCATTAAAAGCAACTATACTTCTATTCCTCATTCATATTTTACAACTATAATTACATAATAATCAATATATATGTATAAGCATATTATATTAACAATCATTTACAATCAACCATTCCCATTTTCATAGTTATACTTCTGTTTATAATTCACATTCCACATAGTCGATGGTCACAAAGACAACTGACAATATATTTCTCATAGTTGATGGTCATACAGCCAATCAATATCTCCATACCTCGTATCCAATAAACTAACCTCAAATTCATAATATATACCATTCACAATTATAATTTCAAGTTTACCACCGATACTGAAATAACTTTCAGTAATTTTCTCAAAAATATATTCAGAGTTTTCTAATTAAAGAAATATACCCATTACTTCATTTAGTATCACTTTTACTTACTCAATTAAATCCATAAACTAATCAAATACAGAAAGTATATTGAATATTTACACAAGATATACAAAATTTAGCTTATAAATAAAACATAGCTATGTATATCAATTCCATTTTTTCCATGTCCATGTTTACACATTCAATTCACATAATCAAGAGAATATATAACCACAGGTGCACTTGCAACATTCCTACAAATACTCATAATTTACCAAATCTATACATAAATGAATATAATGATAGTTAATAACATTAGAATGCACCCTACATAAGCTTATATCTCAAGGCTTATTTAACACTTGTACTCATCTCAATAATCGGTTCCCGGTCGAAACTATTCTCACATAATCATTTTTAACAATCACATTGCACTTAACATATTTTAGTTTATTTGAATTGTCGACGGACACTTAACCAAACGACATAGTATCAGTATTCTTGTTGACGGATACTTAGCCAAGCAACATAATCATCATTTTATATTATTTTCTATTTAGAGCATAATCCCATTAAGTTGGTAATCATATTATTTCTACAAGTATAAAAAAAATATTCTGCCATATTTTAACAATTCAAGTGTGATGCAAACTCATGTAAATAAATACATGAACTTATAAACTAATATGTCCATATCGATACATTTTAAATAAGCATAATATGTGTACTCGTGTCTCCTTTAGTTATTGCAGAAGTTCTTTATCTCATATGGGCATACATTCTTACTTGACTCCGAATTAACCTTAAGACCCCGTTGGTGTCGTATTCTTTCCATTTTATTTCTTTCTTTGACCTTTTCCTTGGTGGTTTTGTGGTATATTTCCCCTTGTACTACTTTGGCTTATCATTTAAGATTCTTCATCATTTTTCTTTCTTGGATAGTCTAAAATAAAATGTCTGGGTTGTCTACAATAAAAATACACTTTTGGTTTAGTTCTCCAATATTCTCCCAAATGAAGTTTACTGTAACTATTGCACATTAAAGTTGTTGTACCATTCCATTCTGTTATCACGAGCCAAAATGGCTCCTCACGATCGTGAGGAGCACTCATGAGCAAGCTTGCCTCATTCAGCTTCATTTCTCGTTAGTTTTATGCATGGACAGGGCTACTCACAAGCTAGAATGGATCCTCATGATTATGAGGAGTGCTAGTGAGCTGGCCTTCAATTCTTCAAGTATCTTGAAGACTTGATTAAACTTGAGTTCACGAGGCACAGTAACTTGAATGTTTGTCTTACATATAAGGAATGATCATGGACTTAGTTTACATCCTATGGTATGTAATAATAATTAATTTTATTATTATTATATTATAATTAAGTGTTAGTTACATAGATTAAGATGTAAATTATTTACCTTGGTATGCCAAGGATTCATTGAAAAGCACAAGAGTTGTGACATGGAGCTTGAAGTGTTCAAGTTGCAAAACCATGGAGATGGAGACAAAGGCCCTTAATATATTCTAAGAGTTAGAATAGGCTTAAAGAAAATCCATGATCACTCCTTATTTGTGTATCCATTTTTGTATGTTCTACTTATATATGTGATATATATGTTGTAATATGCTATATGTGATATATGTATGTAATTGGATGCCATGCAATATATATATATATATATATATGTGTGTGTGTGTGTGTGTGTGTGTGTGTGATATATATATATTGACTAATGTGCAAAGTGAGACCTCAATGAAAGACCCAAAAAACTTCCAAACTAAATTTAGGTCTAGCCTCTCTATTGGAGTAATAACTTGTATGGTTTTAGGATTATGTGCATTGGCTATAGATACATAGGGGTGTACATAAGGCCTAAGAGATTTATGTAGTGTTGTTACTAAGCATAAGATGTTATGGGTGTATGGATACACTATAGGCCAAGAATGGTAAATAGGAGTACTTAAGGTTTGTAATGTTTAAATCCATACATTTCACTGATCCAATGGTATAGACCTAACTAATGCCAAAGGCCAAGAACGACAATGTGTACTAGAGGCCCGTAATATTAGGAGCCAGATTAATGGAATCTCACATGAGATGTGATGGCAAGAGTTGCCACTTAATGAGAACTAATATTCAACGGCAATATGTACCTGAGGGATATTGGTAACTCATTAAGAACTCCATCACCCACTAGAAATCCATCCAACAAGAGATTTTTGTTTCCTACTTTGTAAGTGTAGGATTCACTAAGTTAGTCTGAGGTCATTATGATTAAAGACCAAATCTAATGGTAAAATAACAATGTTATATAACTAATTAATCTTGTTACCTTTATAGAAAACTTGATAATATGAGATCTTCAAACCCACTTTCAATCATACTCGAACAACATAGGCTCATGGGCCCTAATTTTAATGATTGGCTAAGGAATCTAAAAGTTATTTTAGCTTTCGAAAAGATACTTTATGTATTACAACAAAGTCCACCCAAACCACTTCCTGAAAATGTCTCCCAAGAAGAGCATGACACTTTTAGAAAAATGGTTAGAAGATGATTTACAAGCACATTGTATAATATAGGCTTCTATGAATACCGAAATTCATCGACAACATAAGAAGTATACAAATGCAAAAGAGATCTTACTTCACCTTCAAGAGTTATTTGGTGAATATAGTAGGACCGTTAGATATAAGATATCAAAGCGGCTCTTTTGTGCTAAGATGAATGAGGGTGAGGATATGGGAGGCCATGTAAACTCTATAATTAGAGCAATGGAGAAACTAGAATGTCTAGATTTTTCTATGGACTTCTATCTCCAATTGGATTTGATCATTCAATCCCTTTCTGAATCTTTTGGGCAAACCATTGCAAATTTCCATATGAATAAAATAGAGTGTACCCTTGCGGGCAATAAGGGAAGGGAAATTACACTTATTGCTTCTTTTAGTAGGACTAAGAAGAAAGGCAATAAGAAAAAGAAAGGCAAGACAAGTATTGTCAAGCCCACGGGTGGCATAGCCAAGAATAAAGGCAAGGCAATGGTGAGGGAAGACTAAGGCAAAGGAAAGTGTTTCTATTGCCAAGGTGAAGGACATTGGAAAAGGAATTGTCCTAAGTTCCTAGAGTCTCTTAAGACAAAAGGAAAGGGCAACTAAGGAGAAGGTGAGACTTTCTCTGATTTATTTACTTCTAAATATTCTAAGAGCTCATTTAAGGCATGGGTATTGGATACCGATGCTAGTTTTCATATTTCTTTATCCTTATAGGATCTAGCAAATGAGAGAGGATTGAGGCCTAATGAAGTGACCTTAAAGCTTGGGAATGGAGCAAGTGTTGCAGCCAAAGCTATAGGATCCACTTCTATTGATCTATATGATCACATTTTGTTATTAGACAATGTATTATATGTACCTAATGCCTATAAAAATATTATTTCTATTTCTAGTTTGACTAGAAAGGGTTATGAATTTCATTTTAAAAGAGATGTTTGTAACATTTATTTTGGAAATGAAATTATAGGCATGGGTTATTTAATACAAGGTTTATATTATATTGATAATATGTCTAATAACAATAAACCTCAAATCACTGTGAGTAATGTGAATGCAATGCTAATAGAAAATTCCTCTAACTCCAAGTATCTTTGGCACTTGAGATTATGTCACATTGCGGAGGATAAGATCAATAAGTTAGAAAGGATAGGAATCTTGAGCAATCTTGAATCTGCATCTAATACAACTTGTGAGGCTTGTCTTCAAGGCAAAATCACTATATCACTATTTGTTGGATAAATGGCAAGAGGCAAAGATATGTTGGAGATCATACATAGTGATGTATGTGGCCCATTTAGTGAAATAGCTAGAGGAGGTTCCTACTATTTTATAACCTTTATAGATGATCTATCAAGGTATGGGCATTTGTTTCTTATGAATAACAAAAGTGAATCCTTTGAAAAGTTCAAGAAATTCAAAGCCAAAGTAGAGAACCAAATCGGGAAAAGTATTAAATCTCTAAGATCAGATCGATGAGGTGAATACTTAAGTACCGAGTTTATTGAATTTCTTAAAAACTATGGCATTGCATCACAACTCACACCACAATAAAATGGTGTATCCGAAAGGTGAAATCGTACTCTATTGGAAATGGTACGTTCTATGATGAGCTACACTAATCTTCCTATTTCACTTTAGGATTATGCACTCCAAATCGCCTCTTACATCCTTAATCGTGTTCCATCCAAATCTGTGTCTACTACACCATATGGGATATGGAAAGGTAGAAAACTAAGTCTTAAACATACTAAGATTTGGGGATGTCCAGCTTTTATCAAAAGGCTAAAATCGGATAAGTTGGATGTGAAATTGATCAAGGGAAGCTTTGTTAGATGTCCTAAAGATAGTTTAGGATATTGCTTTTATCTTCCTACTGAATAAATTATTGTTATAAGTAGAGATGCTATTTTTCTTGAGAAAGAGTTTCTTAAGGAAGGTGGCAAAGGAATGAAGATAATACTAAATGATGAGTCATCTAAGGAAGCCCAAAAAATTGGTAAAATGGACATTGATCAACCCAAGGAGCCTATTCCAATTAAGAATGTTATCACACCAACTCCTAAAAGGTCTAGTAGGGTATCTCATCCTCTCGAGAGATACAGTTTCTTTCATAATATGCAAGAGTTGCATGTGCATGAAGAAATCATTCATGTTGATGATCTTACTACATATGAAGAAACTTTATGTGATAAAGATTCTTCAAGATGGCTTGAGGCTATGAGAACCAAAATGGATTCCATGTATGCAAACTAAGTCTGGACACTTATTGATCCTCCTGAGGGTATTATACCCATTGGGTGTAAATGGATCTTCAAGAGAAAGATTGGTACAGATGGAAAGGTAGAGACCTATAAAGCATTGCTTGTAGCGAAAGAGTTTCGCCAAAGACAAGGGGTTGACTATGAGAAAACCTTCTTACCGGTAGCTATACTTAAATCCATTCGGAATCTTTTAGCTATAGTTGCACACTATGATTATGAGGTTTGGCAAATGGATATCAAGACTGCTTTTCTTAATGGTTATATTGAGGAAGACATTTTTATAAAGCAACCCAAAGGATTTGAATCCACGGATAGCTTAAAAGTGTACAAGCTTAATAGATCCATCTATGGTCTAAAACAAGCCTCAAGGAGATAGAATCATCATTGAGGCTATTTGTTCTTATTATTTCATTAAGAATGAAGATGAGCCATATATTTATAAAAAGGTTAGTGGGAGCCAACTCACTTTCCTAGTCTTGTATGTTGATGACATACTTCTCATTGGGAATAGCATCGGTATGATGACTTCTGTGAAAGTATGGTTATCTAAAACTTTCTTGATGAAGGACTTAGGGGAGGCAGCCTATATTCTCAGGATTCGAGTCTATAGAGATAAATCAAAGAGAATAATAGGTTTATCCTAAAGTCTTTACTTGGAAAAAGTATTGAAGAGGTTCAACATGCTTGATTCTAAGAGAGGATTGTTACCATTTAGGCATGGTATCCATTTATCCAAGGATATATCACTTAAAACGTTCGAGAAAATGGAGCAAATGGCCAAAGTTCCTTATGCTTCGGCTATAGAAAGTTTAATGTATGCTATATTGTGTACTAGGCCTGATATTACCTATGCTATTAGTGTAACTGGCAGGTTTCAATCCAATCCAAGTTTGGAACACTGGATAGTTGTTAAGGCAATCTTTAAGTACTTGAGAAGGACTAAAGATTTAGTTTTAACTTATAGAGAAAGTGATTCACAAATAGATGGCTTCACAGATTCTGATTTTCAATCAGATGTAGATGATAAAAAGTCTATCTCTGAGTTTGTTTTCATTTATAATGGAGGAGCAGTGAGCTGGAAGAGTTCCAAGCAAAGTGTCACTGCAGATTCCACTATAGAAATCAAGTATATAGCTGCATCAGATGCTTCTAAAGAAGTTGTTTGGATTAAGAAGTTTATTACCCAACTGGGAGTGGTTCCTTTCGTTGAGTCACCCATTCCTCTCTATTGTGACAACAATGGAGCCATTGCTTTGGAAAAGAAACTGAGGTCTTACCAGAAATCCAAACACATAGAAAGGCGCTATCATATTACTAGAGAACTTATTAGAAAAGGTTATGTGCTCATACAAAAGGTAGCTTCAGCTAATAATGTCGCTGATCCACTTACTAACGCACTTACATAACTATAGTTAAATAGACATCTTGAGAAGGTGGGTCTAAGATACTATAGTGATTGGCTCTAGTGCAAGTGGGAGATTATTAGTATACCCTAGAGGCCAATCACATATTTTGACATTGTATATTATCCCAAATGGTAATAAAATATTCATTTAAATAAAGTGTTTATTTATTTGAGAATTAATCCATTAGCATAATGTTAAATAAATTTATTATCAAGAGTTGATAATATGAGTGACAAATTTATTTAGTACATATGCTATAAAATTATTCATAGTCGATAAATTAATATTTTGGTAATATTAATTTGACTGTCACTTCTGTCTATTTTCCTTAATTAGTATGTGATACTAATAGTGGGAGGTAGTGAGTCTCATGCTACTTGATATAAGATATCATAATAGACATGTGGATACTCATGTGATGGGTGGATCGAACATGACGTTAGATTTGTGATCGCGAGGATATTCATTTATAGTCAACGATCACAATCTAGATCATAATGGTGCATATAGTCCTTTAACCTGAGGCAACATGGTCATCCACATTTAAGTAGTTAGGGTTTGTTACTACTTACATACTTGTGTTATTCACACATGGGTATATGGCGTGTGGTGGCTCTAGTCGGTTAAATGTAGGGATGAGTATTTGACCAAGATAGAATTTATTGCCTGGAGTGAACCGGGATAAGATCCTATGCTATCTAAGTTTGTTCTTGATGAATAAGCTCCTGGCCAGGATAAACATGACAACCTGAAAGAGTTTCAGTACTAGAAAGGTGTTTCTAGTATTTATTATATTTTATCAAGAATAGAACTTGAGATGAGGTCATATGATAAAGCTATTAAAGTTTGACTGAACCTTGACTCTAGGCTCTATCTGGATCTTCTAATTAAAGGATTTTAGTGCATGGTAATTATGACCAAAGGGTTCGTATGAATCAATACATGCATTCATTTATAATTGGGTAGTTTTGATATCGATGCTAGGGGTCACTCACAACTTATAAGAACTAAATGTGTATCATTGGGATTTTCATATTTAGACTTGAAAGGTGTTTCAAATAATATCAAGTGTTGATATTATCTTCTCATTGCCAATTAAACATGAGCCTAGTAAATCATACCTAAAAGAGTTTCACTAAATCATCATCAATATTAATCTAATTATTGATTAAAGTGTTTAATCAATTAATTAAGATTAATAGAATTAGATTTATGCTTTAAGCAATGATTCTAGCATATCATGAAATCTAATTCAACCAAGGGTTTCATTATTAATTTATACTTAATTAATGTAAGATATTAATTAAAGTATTAAATTAATAACATATATGTTGTTTATAATTAGACATGGATTAATAGCCCAAGTTGTTTAGGTCTAGGCCTGAAAGTGTTTTAGACCAAAGATTAATCTAATATATTGAGAAAGCCTATGAACCTAATCTAGGCCCATTAGTCTAATGGATTGGGCTTGGGCCAAGTGTTGGCGCAATAACCAAGCCCAAGTCCATGAATTAATGTAGTCAAAATTGGCATATTAGGCACATTATCTTTAATGTGTAAAATGTTGATTTTGGCAAAAGAAAAGATTAGGTTACATGTATTTATCACTTTGATAAATGTGAGAGGATGAATGTAGACACTATACATAAGATGTATTTTCTACATTATTCTTTGTACACTAGTAAGTTACTTATTTAAATTGTATACTTACTATATCAAGAGGTGTGCCTATAATGTCATGAGGTGTGCCTATGATGTCATGGATGATGTCATGAGGTGTGCCTATGATGTCATGGATGATTTCATAAGGAGGTTGCTTTCTTTACATAAATATATGGCCTAAGAAAGGTCAGATGGATTGTTAGAGAAAAACCATAAATGAAACAACATACACAAAACACAACCTAAAAGGTATTCTTGCAAAAGGATTAAGTTAGAGCGAGATTTGTGAGGGTCAATCGAGAGGAGACTTGCAACTAATCAAATCAAAGCAAGAAAGTGATTTGGTAAAGCTTTGGTGTTTCAATCTAGAGGCCTAACTTTTGGGAGGCTATAGCATTTGATTCTAGATTTGAGCCTACTACATCAAAGCTTGTAGATAAATATTGTGGCCTACATCAAACTTAGGAGTTGGTAAGTTTTTCTTAAACTTAGAATTCCTAGGTTGATTTCTTATACATATTTGTATGTCATTAGCTATGTGTAAAGATGCAAAATGGATCTATGGGAAGGAATTCTTCATATGATGAAGGGTTATGTAAGTGAAAGTTTTGAAATTTCACCCTACTTAGGCTTATGCTCACCATGCATGTTCTTAGTATCTAAGTTGCATAACCGATTCATTCACCATGTTAGGGAAGAAAATTATGAATGAAGCTCACAATGCACCTTATGAAATGCACCCAAACAAAACGAAAATATACTAAAAAATAAAGCCTTTTTGTTAGTAGCCAACTATGAAGAAGGATGTGGCAGAATTTGATGTGGGTTAAATTGTATACCCTAGCTTCTATGACTAAATATAGGATAAGCAAGGGGTTAAACACAGAGAAAATGGGGAAATTAAGTATTAACCGAATAGATACTAAGATGAATAGGCTAACTAATATATCAAGTTGCAATTTATCAAATTATAAACCTAGTTAATTAGTAAATTCACTAAACCTATGAAATTAATAAGAAATAGAATAACAACAAACAATATTCAAAGAAGTGTAGGTAGAGATTATAATATAGAATATAATAATAAATTATTAACACAAGTCAATTTTATTAACTATGAATGAAATGATTGGAGAATTAACCTATTATCTTTAAAGCTTATCTTTAAGTCATTTAAAGATGTATTTAAGTAGTTTTACAAGCACTTTTGTGTCAATGTAGATGTAAAAAAAGATTTTGAAGCCCTTTGCCAATTCTTTTTACCCCTTTAGAAGTAGATTCCCTATATCTAGTCCAATCCTTTAACTTAAGTGACAACAAATGCTTTTCCATCAAAAACCCAAATTCTCA
>CATIWO010874247.1:0-10065 GCA_949673435.1 Macaranga tanarius | reverse complement strand
CAGGTATGTAAGCGGTAACAAACTTTAACCACTTAAATGTGGATGATCGTGAGGCCTCAGGTCAAAGGACTATATGCACCATCATGATGTAGATTGTGATCGTTGACTATAAGTGAATATCCTCACAATCACAAATCTAATATCACGTTCGATCCACTCAACACTTGAGCATCCACATGTCTATTCTGATATCTCATATCAAGTAGCATGAGACTCACTACCTCCCACTATTAGTATCACATACTAATCAAGGAAAATAGACAGAGGTGATAGTTAAATTAATATCATCTAAACATTAATTTATCAACTATGAACAATTTTATAGCACATGAACTAAATAAATGTGTAACTCATATTATCAAGTCTTGATAATATATTTATTTAACATAATGCTAATAGAGTAATATTCAAATAAATAAACACCTTTATTCAAATGAACATTTTATTGCCATATAGGATAATTTACAATGTCATAATACAAGATTGCCTCTAGGGCATATCACTATACTAACATATTAATCTGAAAACTATCACCTCTGTCTATTTTCCTTGATCGGTATGTGATATTGATAGTGGGAGGTAGTGAGTCTCATGCTACTTGATATGAGATATCATAATAGATATGTGTATACTCATGGGATGGGTGGATCAAACTGTGATGTAAAATTTATGATTGCATAGAAATTCACTTTAGTCAATAATCACAATCTTGAATATAATGGTGCATATGGTTCTTTGACCTGAGGTGACATGGTCATCCATATATAGTTGGTTAGAGTTTGTTACCACTTACATACTTTTGCTAGCCATGCATGGGTATATGGTGTGTGGTCATTCTAGTTGGTTATATATAGGAATGAGTGATCGGTCAAGATGGAATTCATTACCTGGAGTGAATCGGGGATAAGATCCTATGCTATCGAAGTTATTCTTAATGAATAAGTACCTAACTAGGTCAAACTCGACTTACTTAAAATGTGTTTTGGTGCTAGAAAAGAGTTTCTAGTAGTAGTCGTGTTTTATCGGGAATTGAACTTAAGATGAGGCCATATGATTGAGGCAATTAGAGTTTGAATAAACCGTGACTGTAGCCAATATCAAGATCTTATAATGAAGGGACATTTAGTGCACGGTAATTATGTTCTATGGTTCTTATGGATCTACATATAGTATTCATTTCTAATTGGGTAGTCGTGCTATCTATGCTAGGGTTCACTCATGACTTTATGGGAACTAAATGTGATTAATTGGGATTTCATATTTAGTATGGAAAGGTGTTTCCATAATATTAAGTGTTAATATTACTTCCCATTACCATTTAGACTTGAACCTAGTAAGTCATATACATAAAAGTTGCACATTTGAAGATTAATATTAATTAAATTATTAATTAAAGAGTTTAATTAATTAATTAAATTAATTGAATTATATTTACATGTATGGAGGGATCTAGCATATCCCGAAATCTAAATTCAAATATTGGGACTTTATTGTAATTAAATGAATATTAATTTGTACTTGATTTAATATGTGATATTAAGTTCAAGGACTAAATTAATATTTGCTTCCAAGTTTATTTATATATGGGCCATGAGATAAACCATTTATATTAACAAAGATGGACTTAAGATGGGCTTTATTTAAAGAGTTTACATCAGCCCATTAGTTGTCTTATTTGGTATAAAGTGGGCCTTATCTAAGTGTTAGAGAAGCCCATATGCTCATAACCTTAGCCCAACTCATTAAGGGTTAATAGGGTCAAAGGTTAAGGTTATCCATATAACCAAACAACACCCACTAACTCAAAAAAGTAAAGCCATGCAAATAGATTGAGTGTAAGACACTCAATCTATCAAGTGCATATAGCTTGAGTGTGAGACACTCAAGCTACGACAATGCATATGACTTGAGTGTTAGACACTCAGGTTATTATTATTATTATATTGGTTTTGTTTAAGTTAGTGGATTGTGTAGAGACAACAACATTTCTAACATATTTTGACATTTGAGAGCAAATTTGATATTCTTACAAAAGAGAGAAAAAGGTTGAGATTATCTTCTTCCTTCTTCTTCTTCAAGTGTAGAAAATTCAAACATACACAAAGGTTGTGTGCTTTCAAGTCAAGGCCCTTGGTGTACAAGAGTAGTACAAGGTATGGGTATTTGTTTATTATAAAGAACAAAAGTGAATATGTACCGAATATCTTATATTAAGTAGCATGAGACTCACTAACTCCCACTATCGATATCACGTAATGATTAAAAAAATAGATAGAGATGAGAGTCTAAAGATTAATACTACCCTTATATTAATCCAACGACTATGAACATTTATAGCATATGTACCGAATGAGTTTGTCATTAATATTATCAACTCTTGATAATAAACTCATTCAACATAATACTAAGGGTAAATATTTGAATAAACTTAACACTTAATTTAAATGAATATTTTATTACCATAGGGATAAATATATAATGTCTACATATAAGAATAGCCCTAGGGCACATCTACGCTAACAATCTCCCACTTGCACTAGCGTCATTCGTTATAATATCTAAGAACCATCTTCTCAAGATGGCGGTCTAATTACAGCTGTGTAAGTGCTTTAGTCAGTGGATCAGCCACATCATCGGCTGAAGCTACCCTATGCACGAGCACATTGCTCTTTCCAACAAGTTCCCTTATAATATGATAATGCCTTTTGATGAGTTTGGATTTCTAGTGAGACCTCGATTCCTTTGCCGATACAATAGCTCCAATGTTGTCACAGAAGAGAGGAACTGCTGACTCAATGAAAGGAACAATACCCAGTTTAGTAATGAACTTTTAAATCTAAACAGCTTCTTTAGCAGCATCTGATGTGGTTGTGTACTCGGCGTCTGTAGTGGAATCAACTGTGATACTTTGCTTGGAACTTTTCCAACTCACTACACCTCTATTACAGATAATGACAAACCTGGAGATAGACTTCCTATTATCCACATTTGACTGGAAGTCATAATCTATGAAACCCCATAAGTTATAACTCACCTCCTCCATAAGTTAAAACTAAATCCTTAGTCTTTCTCAAGTACTTAAGGATAGCCTTAACTGCCACCCAATGCTCTAAGGTTGGGTTGGATTGAAACCTGCTAGTCATACTAACATCATAGGCAATATCTGACCTACTATATAACATAGTATACATTAGGCTTCCTATAGCTGAAGCATAAGGAACCTTGGCCATCTCCGCCATTTCCTCAGATATTTTGGGCGACATCGTCTTGGAAAGGTGGATACCATGACTAAATGGTAAAAATCCTCTCTTAGAATCAAGCATGTTGAACCTCTTCAATACCTTTTCTAATAAAAGTTTTGAGATAAACTATCATTCTCTTTGATCTATCTCTATAGACTCGAATCCTGAGAATATAGGTAGCCTCTCCTAAGTCTTTCATCGAGAAGGTCTTAGACAACCATACTTTTATAGAAGTTATCATACCGATGTCATTTCCAATGAAAAGAATATCATCAATATATAGGACCAAGAAAGTGAGTTGGATCCCACTAACCTTCTTATAAACACATGGCTTATCCTCATTCTCAATGAAATAAGCCATCTTGAAAAATCTTTATCACGTAAAGTTTCTTTATATGTAGTAGGATCATCAACATGAATGCTTTCTTCATGAACATGCAACTCTTGCATATCATGGACAAAATCGTATTGCTTTGGAGGACAAGATACCTTACTAAACCTTCTAGGAGTCGGTGTGATGACATTCTCAATTAGAATAGGCTCCTCAGTTTGATCAATTTGTTAGGCTTCTTTGGATAACTCCTCATCTAACATTATCTTATTTCCTTTGCCACCTTCCCTAAGAAACTCTTTCTTAAGGAATATAGCATCTCTGCTTACAATAACAACTTGTTCAGTAGGAAGATAAAAGCAATACCTAAACTATCTTTAGGATATCTAACAGACCTTCTTTTAATCGATATTGCATCCAACTTGTCCAATTTTAGCTTTTTGATAAAATCCGAGCACCCTCAAATCTTAACATGTTTAAGAATTGGTACCTTACCATACCATATCTCATATGGTATGGTAGAAACGGACTTGGATGGAACTCGATTAAGGATGTAGCAAGCCGTTTGGAGTACAAAACCCCAAAGTGATATGTGAAGATCGTTGTAGCTCATCATGGATCGTACCATATCTAATAAAGTATGGTTATGCCTCTCAACTGCACCATTCAACTATGGTGTTCCAGGTGGTGTGAGCTGTGATACAATGCCATATTCTCTAAGGAACTTAATGAACTCAGTACTTAAGTATTCACCTCCTCGATCCGATCAAAGATTTTTAATACTCTTCCCGGTTTGGTTCTCTACTTGGGCCTTGAACTCTTTGAACTTTTCAAAGGATTCACTTTTATTCTTTATAAGAAACAAGTGTCCATACCTTGATAGATCATCTATAAAGGTAATAAAGTAGTAGAAACCACCTCTAGCTATTTCACTAAACGGCCCATATACATCACTATGTATGATTTCCAATATATCATTGGCTCTTGCTATTTTTCCAATAAATGGTGATCTAGTCATCTTACCTTGAAGATAATCCTCATAAGTTGGATTAGATGCAGATTCAAGATTGCTTAAGACTCCTATCCTTTCCAACTTCATGATCTTATCCTCCACAACATGATATAATCTCAAGTGCCATAGATATTTGGAGTTAGAGGCATTTTCAATTAGCATTGCTTTCACATTAGATTGAGGCTCATTATTATTAGACATATTATCAACATAATATAGACCATGTATTAAATAACCTATGCCTATCAATTTATTTCCAAAATAAATCTTACATTCAGCTCTACTAAAAAGAAATTCATAACCCTTACTAGTCAAACTAGAGATAGAGATAATGTTTTTATAGGCATTGGGTACATATAATACACCCTCCAATAATAAAACATGATTATATAAATCAATTGAAGTGGACCCTATAGCTTTGGCCATAACACTTGCTCTATTTCCAAGCTTTAAGGTCACTTCATTAGGCCTCAATCTTCTCTCATTTGCTAGATATTGTAAGGAAGAACAAATGTGAGAACTTGCACCAGTATCCAATACCCATGCATTAGATGAGCTCTTAGAACATTTAGAAGAAACTAAATTAGAGAAAGTCTCACCTTCTCTATCCTTGCCTTTTCCCTTAGCCTTAAAAGACTTAAAGTACTTAAGACAATTTATCTTCCAATGTCCTTCACCTTGGCAGTAGAAATACTTTTCTTTGCCTTGCTCTTCCCTCATAATGGCCTTGCCTTTATTTTTGGCTATCCCTCCCGTGGGCTTGATAACACTTGTCTTTCCTTTCTTTTTCTTATTGCCCTTTTTCTTAGTCTCACTAGAAGAGGCAATAAGTGCAACCTCCTTCCCTTTGCTCCCTTAGATAGCCTGTTGGGTCATCAAAAGGTCTGCAATAGTGCACTTAATCTTGTTCATGTGGAAGTTGGCGATGGTTTTCTCGATAGATTCAGGAAGAGATTGAAGGATCAAATCCACTTGGAGGTGGAAGTCCATTGTGACATCTAGACTCTCTAGCTCCTCCATTGATCTAATTATGGAGTTCACATAGGCTCCCACTTCCTCTCCCTCTCTTATCTTAGCAAAGAACAACCACTTTGATATCTCATATCTAACAGTCCTACTATGCTCACCAAACAACTCTTGTAGGTGTAGTAGGATTTCCCTTGCACTTGTGTACTTCTCATGTTATCGATTGATCTCGGTGCTCATGGAAGCCCACATAATGCAACGTGCTTGCATATCATCATCCTTCCATTTTGCAAGAGTTTCGTGCTCCTCTTGTGAATCAATTTCGGGAAGGGATTCGGGTAGGCTTTGCTCTATCACGTAAAGTATTTTTTTCAAAAAATAAAACAACTTTTAGATTCCTTAGCCAATCAGTAAAATTAGGGCCCATAAGCCTATTGTGGTAGAGTATGATGGAAAGTAGGTTTGTGGGTCTCATATTATCAAATTCTACATAAGGTAACAAGATTGATTAGTTGTAGTCATTGTGAACACTATTAGATTTGGTCTTTAATCATAATGGCCTCCCACTAACTTGGCGAATCATACACTTCTAAACAGGAAATGGAAATCCCTTGTTGGATGGATTTCTAGTGAGTAATGGATTTCTTAATGGGCCACTACTATCCCTCATGTAAGCATTGCTATTCTTGGAATAATAGTTCACATTAATTAGACAACTCATCCATCATATCTCATATGAAGTTCCATTAATCTGGCTCCTAATGTTACGGGACTCAGGTACACCTAATTGCCATTCTTGGCCTTTAGCATTAGTTAGGTCCATACCATTGGATCAGTGAAATGTATGGATCTGAATACTACAAACCTCAGGTACGCCTATTTGCCATTCTTGGCCCATGGTGTATCAATACACCCACAATATCTCATGCTTAACAATAACACTACATGAATCTCTTGGTCCTCATGCACAACCCTATGTATCCATAGCTGATGCACACAAGTCCAAAACCATACAAATTATTGCTCCAATGGAGAGCCTAGACCTAAATTTAGTTGGAAGATTTTTGGGTCATTATTAAGGTCTCACTTTGCACATTAGCCATTTTACAACATGTATATCTTATACATACATTGCATGCCAAGATTCAGAATATATATATCTCATATATACATTGCATGCCATCCATCTATATATATATATATATCACATACATATATAGTATGTATCAATATACATATCTCATACATACATTGCATGGCATTCTACATCCATTTATATACATATCCTATACATATATAGCATGCCTCAACATACATATCACATATATACATTGAACATGCAAAATGGATGCACAAATAAGGAGTGATTATAGGCCTTTCCTAAGCCGATTCTCACACTTTGAATAAATATAATTGGGCCTAGCCCAAGAAAAGCCTTCATTCAATGAGCCTCCTTAGTCACCATCATCATGGGCCTTGCCTCTAAGTCTCCAAGATTGAATGGGCCTCCAACTGAACTTTTCAATCATTTAGTCATAACTCTTATGATGTACATTCAATCCTTGGCATACCAAGGCAAATAATTTATATCTTAATCTATGCAACTAACACTTAATTACATAACCATATTAATAGACTTAATTATTATTACAAACCAAAGATGTAAACTAAGTCCATGATCAATCTTTGCATGAATGACAAGCATACATTAAATTAAAACGCAACAATTGCATGTTATTAATATAGCAAGTCAATAAAACATGTGTATAATATTGTCCAAGATGCATCTAGTGTGTTTTATATATAAAAGGGGGCACTTTCAAGCATTAAAAACAATTTTGGCAGCCCTATACATGACCATGTATATGGTTGTGTGACCCTTTTAATTTCTAGGCAGCGTGCAATATGGCCATATACACGGCCGTGTATATGGCCATATTGCACGCTGCCTAGAAATTAAAAGGGCGGTCGTCTATATGGCCGTGTGCACTCTTCCAACCACCAAAAACACATTATTTCAAGTTACAACACTTGCAATAAAGGCTACAACACTTGAAACCATTTAAATGATTAATCACAACACTTGTAATTCACATTTTTATCATACAAAGCAACTCACAAATGGACCAAATGGCCGCAACACTTGCAACCATTCACATGCTTAATCACAACACTTATAATTAACATTATCCATATTCACAACACATGAAAATATCAACATTTTAGCATGTAAATAATGTGACAATAGGCTTTGATACCACTTCAAAGGATGTGTGGATCATGCAACAACCAAAATATGCAAAATTTTAAAATTTTCATTGCATGCAACTCTTACTTCACACATGAACCACATCCATGCCCATAGATCATATAACATAGAAAATACATAGCTAAACATGCATCTAGGACAATATAATACATCAATAATCAACCAAGTCATGCATTCATAAGACAAGACCTAGCAACTAAAGGTTTGGTAACACTTACTAAACTCCAAATTGGTAGCAAGCTTGACAAGCTTTGGTTGATGTTGATTTACAAGCTCCAAGCTCCCCAAATGTGAAGCCTCTATCTTGAAACACAAAAGTTACACAAGGAAGATCTTTAAGGTTAGTGAAGCTCTACCCACAAGCCTCTATTGTTTAACCCAAGAGATTATTAGAGCCACTCCAAACTTGAATGTATGGAATAAGGATGCAACCTCCAATGGATGATGGACTTGTACTTGTATAACCCTTGTACACTAATGGATTTTACTTGAAAGCACACAACTTTTATGTATATTTGAATTCTCTACACTTGAAGAAGAATAAAAAGAAGAAGATGGAAGAAGATAGTCTCAATCATTTTCTCTCTTTTGTAAGAATATCAAAATTACTCTCAAGTGTGCATTAGCATTAGTGTGTTATCTCTACACCCTCCATTAACTATCAACAAAAACTAATTTGATAATAGCTTGAGGATCTCATACTCAATCCACATGAGACACTCAAGCTACATGCATTAACATTGTTTGAGTATCTCAGACTCAAGCTACAAGCATTACTATATATTGAATGTCTCACACTCAATCTATATACATGGCTTTACTTTTCAAGTGGGTGGGTTATGTTTAGTTACATGGATAACCTTAGCCTTGAAATCATTAACACTTAATGGATATGAGCTAAGGTTGTGGGTATATGGGCTTTTCTACACTTAGAGAAGGCCCACTCCATACTAAACTAGACAACTTATGGGCTTATTTAAACTCTTTAAATAAAGCCCCATCCTAAGTCCATTTAAAGTCTATCTTTATTAATATATATGGTCCATCCCATGGCCTATCTTTATCAATATATATGGTACATCTCATGGCCCATATGTGAATACATTAGGAGGCAAATATTAATCTAGTCCTTGAACTTAATAGCATATATTAAATCAAGTCCAAATTAATATTTATTTAATTGTAATAAAGTTTCAATCTTTGAATTTAGATTTCGGGATATACTAGATCCCCGAATACGAGCAAATCCAATTCAATTAATTTAATTAATTAATTAAACTCTTTAATTAATAATTAATTTAATATTAATTTAATATTAATCTTCACAAGTGCAACCCTTGTGTGTGTGACTTACTAGGTTCGAGTCTAAATTGCAATGGATAATAATATTAATAGTTAATATTATGGAAACTTTTTCCATACTAAATGTGAAATCCCAATTAATCACATTTAGTTCCCATAAGTTGTGAGTGACCCCTAGCATAGATATCATGACTACCTAAATAGAAATGAATGCAATATGCAGATTCATAAGAACCATAGAATATAATTACCATGCACTAAATGTCCTTTCATTACTAGATTCTGATATCAGCTAGAGTCACGGTTTAGTCAAACTCTAATTGCCTCAATCATATGGCCTCATCTTAAGTTTAATTCTCGATAAAACATTATTTCTACTAGAAACTCTATAACACCCGCCCTAATTATGGCATAATTATGAATTGTTTGATTTGAGTTTAAGTAGGAAGTATAGAAAGGATTAGATTGTAAGGTTAGTAGGGGCTTGATTGTAGCAATTATAAGTTGAAGGGTTAGATGGATAGAAGAGGGATTCATTAAGGACTAAAGTGGAGATTTGGCAAGTAAATATCATAATTTCGGTTTCATTTTCATCCTCCCTATGTGAGCATGCAATATGCATGTATGTGGGTGTGCATGTATGTATAAGAATAAGTGAAGGTTAGAGGAAGTTGCACTATTTCATTTCCTTCAAAATAGCAAGGGATTGAAAGAGAGAGAGAGAGAGAGAGAGTTGCTTTGGCTAGAAAAAGAAGAATTGAAGCTGTATTTAATAACCTCCTTAGTGCTAGAACACCTTTTGGTAAGTGATTTATATTTTCATTGAGTTTTTGATTGAGTTTGGATAGTTGAATCTCGTGCTCTATTTTGGCTGAATTTTTACCTTCTGTAATTTGACCATAACTAGAGCTATACACCTCTGATTTGAACAAGCCTTAGTGTT
>CATIWO010874244.1:0-16301 GCA_949673435.1 Macaranga tanarius | reverse complement strand
GCTAAATCTTGGCGCTCGAATTTTTTAGGATTTTAGCAATGGAGAGTTTTTTCCATCGCTAATCCATCATTAAAATAAATTCCGTCTGTAATCCATCTGTAATTAGAGACAAAAATTTATCTGTCACTAAAATCCGTTGGTAATTTGATACATTCTAGTAGTGTACATGAATGATTTGATTTTAATTGAGTATTGGAATGTATTGTATATGATTGATCACTATATATGACTTGTTAATCAAATGTACATAATGAGAATTGGTGCATTTTGGTGTAAAAACAATTAGAATCACTTAAAGAATAGGAAAGTACTTAGAGACAAGATATCCACTTTGAGGGAGTAAAGAATAACATGGAACTTCATGGTTTTTGTCTATCTCTATAATATCATGAGAGTGCATGTAGACTCTAGATGAAAATATCTTTAATTGATAACGAGAGTTACTCTTAAGAATTTTAGGTCATATTCTGTAATCATTTCATATGTTTATGTGTTTATCAGTTATTATAGTTCTATGATTAATTCTAAATTGCGGTTCTAATGAACACTACTTGAACTTGTCGTTAGAATATTTAGATTAGTTAGTATAGTTTATAATTCTTTAGTAATTTTAGAATAGTTAGAATAGTTTAATATCTTCTTTTACACCATTTACCTATCCATCTAAATATTTATTCGGTTAATATAAAATTACTTCAAATTTCCTAGTGTTTGACACCTTACTTACTCTATATTTAGTCTTAGAGACTAGCGTATTATATTTAACTCACATCAAATTTTGGCGCGGTTGCCGGAAATTTTGTTTAGAATTTTTATTAACTTAGGGTAGAGAAAGGTTTTTTTAGGCCTTAATTTTATCTTTTGTTTTTGTTTTTATAGTTTTGTAATTATTAATTTTCATTTATTTTATTACAATTTACTCTTAATGAGGCTTAGTAGAAGTGCTAGTGATATTTTTTAGTTTGATTCTAAAATTGAATTAACTTTACATTCTTTGCGCAGGGAACAAAAGCAAATAAGAGTGAATCAATAGAATTTGGATACTATAGCTGAACCAGAAAGATGAACATTAGGTAATTTTGCCATGCCCGACATAACGGGTAATTTTGGAGGAATTGTGGCTCCAGCTATTGCAAAGAATAACTTCAAAATCAAGCCAAGCATTATTCAAATGATACAAAATAATCAGTTTGGAGGTTTACAAGGAGAGGATCCATATGCTCACATTTTGAATTTTCCTTAATGTTTGTGCAACCTTCAAAATCAATTGTGTGACGGATGATGCAATAAGGCTTAGGCTTTTCCCATTTTTAGTCAAGAAAAAGGCATAACTTTAGCTTGCTAGTTTGCCAGTGAATCAATCACAATATAGGAATAATTGAAGTAAGCATTTCTCCACAAATACTTTCCTCCATATAAGATAACCAAGTTTTGCAATGAGATCACTACTTTCAAGCAAAATGGAAGTAAGACAATCTATATAGCTTAGGAGAGATTCAAGGAGCTTCAAAGTTAATGCCCATATCATGGCTTGCCCGATTGGATGATCCCTCAAATTTTCTATAATGGGTTGACGGATGAGAATAGGAATATTGTCACTATAGCCTCTAGTGGGAAATGGATGGATAAAATGGCTAAGGAGGCTGTTACTTTGCTTAAAGAACTTGCATCTCAAGGATACACGGGTGATGAGATAATAATGGCAAAAGCAAGAGGAGTCTTGGATCTTGACACCATCAACTTATTAAGTGCAAAGGTAGATGCTCTCACCAAGTTGGTAAGTACATCTCAAATTAATTCTTTAAAAAGTGCTAATGTTGTTTGTGAGCTTTGTGGAGGATCTCATTCATATTCTCAATGTAATATGAATTCTAATAAGGATGTGAGTTATGTGTAAGGAGCTTTTAACCAAAGAGGGGGGCTAAATTCAAACACTTATAACCCTCAATGGAGAAACCATATTGGATTTTCATGGTTAAATCTATCCTCTCAACTAAACCCTCCATTTAACCAAAATTCCAAACCACAAAACCCACCTGATTTTCCTATGAAGCCAAATCATCCTACTTTTAATCCACCACCACCACAACCAAAGTCTAATTTAGAGAGCCTTATAGAGCAATTCATAAACTAAAAATCAAACACCAACAAGCAACATGAGGATCAATTTAAGCAAATTAATACAAGGATTGATTAACTTGTTTCCCATAATCACATCCTTAAAAACCAAATTGTTCAACAAGCCTCCATAACCCCTCAACATTTATGAAGACTACCTAGTCAACCTGAATTTTAACCTAAGGAATCTTGCCAAGAAATAAATTTGAAGAGTGGTAAAGAAGTTGGGAGTGCTTCATCAAGTAAAAAGAAGGTTGTGAATGAGGATGATGATGAGGGTATAGGCGAGATAAAAGTGGATAATGTTGTGAAGAATAATAAGGATGAAAAGTGTATTAAGGAAGAGAAGAATAGTCAAAAAGAACCAAGCAAGAATGATGAGCCTACAATTGAACTTCAAACTTTACCTTTCCCATAAAGGGTCCATAAGGCGCGATCTTGACAAGCAATTTGGTAAGTTTCTTAACCATTTGAAAGACATCACTATTACTATACCCTTTATAGATGCCATTAAGGATATGCCCACTTAGGGTAAATTTTTGAAGGACATTGTGAATCACAAGGGTAAGTTTGAAGAATATGGGCTTATCTCACTTATTGAAGAATCTAAGGCGATGTTCACAAAGACTCCACCGAAACTCAAAGATCTAAGTTGCTTTACTATTCCTTTTAGAATTGGTGATATTGCATTTAACAAAGCTTTGTGTAATATAGGTGCAAGTGTTAGTCTAATGCCTTATTCTATATATAAGAAAATAAGATGTTGGTGATTTAAAACCTAGTACCATATGCCTTTCTATGACGGATAAATCTATCAAGTATCCACTTAGTGTCCTTGAGAATGTACCCACTAAAGTGGGTAAGTTTATTATCCCAACTGATTTTATTGTGATGGACATGGAGGAGGATTATAAAATTCCTATATTGTTGGGTAGGCCATTTTGGTGACTGTGGGAGTGGTCATTGATGAGTGTGAAAAATACTTATTTTGAGCACTCTATTTTGTGCATAATAGATTTAGTTAGTTGCATATTTATTTAGTTTTTAGTTAGTTTAGTTAATTTTATTTTTTTATTTTAATTATTTAGGATTTAGTTATTTTTATGTTAAATAGATAATTTTTGTTAAGTTTTTATTTTGTATGATGCAATAGGATGAGGATGGGATTAACCCTTGGAGTTGGATGAGCTTAGAACTCAAGAAGAGGAGTTATCTGTATTGGGATTGTGCATGGCCATGCTTAATTGGTGCATGGTCATGCCTGAGCTTGATTTATAGTGCAATACATGGGTGCACAGCTGTGCAAGAATCGTACATGGTCGTGCTTGACTATAGTGAAGGAAGGGTTGCTTTCTTACGCAGCCATGCTATTTTCCTGCGCACCCGTGCATAGTTGATGTGGCAGCCAACAAGATGATGAGTTTGAGCTGAAGTTTAGATGGAATTGAGCTCATCCTTAAGCTCTAGATTAGATAGAGTTTGAAAGGTTTTAGATGACCTTTCTAGCTAGGTAACTAAGTCTATTAATAGAACTATTTATTTTTCATTAAGGGTGGTTCTTGGATTTATATTTCTCTTGTTATTTTTTAGAACACTTTTAGTTAGTTTATATTTTGCTCATATTAGAATAGGGATTTGATTTGAAGATTATAAAGAATAAGCATTCTCTACAACTTTGTGAAAGGGGTTTCCTTGTTAACTTTTCTTATTATTTATAATGATTGGATTTGTTTTCTTCATTTCTTCATCTCTTTCTTATCTTTTTAATATGAGTGGCTAAAATCCTTTTTGAAGTTCTTATTCTAATTTGACTATGTGCCTATTATGATTAATGTTAGGTTATTAGTTCTAATTCATTAGTTATTATTATGCTTAATGTCATTTTAGGCTTGATCAACCTAAGATTGAATTGACACTATAAAGCTTGATTGAGAGATAAGTTTTGTAGGATTAGGCAATAACCTATTAATTGCTTAATTAGTTGAGAGACAGTTAAGTGGTTAATATTGATTAAAAGGTTGTGTTTTAAAATTAGATTTAAAAGACATTAGGTTGGTGAGAGCCGAAAAACTTAGTGTTAATTAATTCTCAATTAATCATAAGTTTATCTGAGAGGAAGATATATGGTTCCTAAGATCCCTTCAAAATGAATTAGGATGAACATAGACCTAGTTAGTTAATCGATCTTAAGAAATGGTCAAATTAGGAGTACGAATCCTAGCTTTTAAATTTGATTAAATTCTGATTTTCTTTATTTTGATTTAGTTTAGTTCTTTGAAAATTGAACCCTAATTTCAGTGTCTAAATAAACAAACATAGTGATTATTTCAGTATTCAATTTTATAATCTATGTGGGATGATATTTTGATTACTACTTGTTATGATTCTGCACACTTGCGGATTTGTACTCATAAGTCATTGATATGAAAAATGGCAAAATCAAGATGGAAGTCAATGATGAGTCCATTATTTTTTATGTTTTCAAAATGATTAAGGAAGCATCACTTATTAAAGTTTGTGAAAGGATTGATTCACTTGATATCATTAACGAATGTGTGAATGATGTGGTACATGAGTGTTAGGGCTAAGAACCTTTAGAGATTTATTTGTTATAAGGGGCGGATGAGAAACGTTCCAATATGTGGCTTATGTAAGAATGTTGGAATCAATTCCATATTCCTTACCTTATAAGAATCAAAGGTATAAGCCACTAAGGAATGAGTGATCCTAAGCCTTCCTCACCAAGTGAAGTGCCGAACTTGGAGCTAAAGCTTTTGCCCTTCACTTTAAGGTACGTATTTCTTGATTCTAAATTTGATTTCCTTTTTATAGTAAATTTTTCATTACCTAATAATGAGATAAATGCTTTGTGTGATGTGTTGAATAGACATAAGGGTGTGATAGGATATTCTATTAATGATTTAAAAGGACTAAGCACAACTATTTGCATGCATAGAATCCTTTTAGAGGATAATGCTAAGCCTACCACAGAAGCACAAAGGAGGCTTAATCCGACTCTCAAGGAAGTGGTTAGAAAGGAAGTAATTAAGTTGCTTGATGACGGGATCATATATTCAATTAGTGATAGTAAATGGGTAAACCCCATTCAAGTTGTTCCTAAAAAAGGAGGCTTAACCATTGTGATAACTAAATATAATGATCTAGTGCCTACTAGGACTATCACGGGTTGGAGTATGTGTATTGATTATAGATAATTAAATAAAGCAACTAGGAAAGATCATATTTCATTGCCTTTTATTGATTAAGTTCTTAAGAGAGTAGCCAATTTTTCCTACTTTTATTATTTAGATGGGCTTAGTGGTTTTTCCTAAATTCCTATTCACCCCGAGGACCAAGCTAAGACTACTTTTACATGCCCATATGGTACTTTTACCTTTAGGCATATGCCTTTTAGTTTATGTAATGCTCCCGCAACTTTTCAAAGATGTATGTTTTCAATATTTAGTGATTTAATTGATGACTATGTAGAGGTTTTCATGGATGATTTTAGAGTTTATGGATCTAACTTTGCAAATTGTCTAGAAAATCTTTCTAAGGTTCTTGATAGGTGTAAGGAGCATAAATTAGTACTCAATTCAGAGAAGTGCCACTTTATGGCATAAGAAGGGCTTATTCTTAGCCATTTGGTATCAAGAAGAGGTATTGAAGTTAATAGAGCAAAGATAGAAGTGATTGCTAATTTGCCACCTCCAAAGTGTGTTAAAGATATAAGGAGCTTTTTTGGACATGTAGATTTTTATAGTAGATTTATCAAGTATTTTTCCAAGATAGCGAAGCTATCAAGGAGGCTATTTTTGAGTTTGATGAGGCAAGTATTGATGCATTTGAAACTTGGAAGAAAGCTCTTATTTTAGCACCTATTTTGCAACCACCTAATTGGGAGAAACTTCTTATCTCTATGGCATTGGTTGGTGGTTACCACTTAACTACTGCTTTAATTTTCTTGAGGTCTACACAAACACCTTATGCCGATATAACATGCCCTAAGAAATCAATTTGATCTAGCCAAAACTCACATTTACTTAGTTTTGCAAATAGTTGCTTACCTTTTAAAGTTTGCAAAACTGTCTTCAAATGTTCTTCATATTCCTTTTTACTTCAAAAATATACCAATATATCGCCTATGAACACAATCATAAATCTATTTAGGTATTCCTAAAATACTCTATTCATGAGATCCATAAAGGCAGCTGGTGCATTGGTTAACTCAAAGGGCATAACAAGAAACTCATAATGTCCATAACGTGTCCTAAAAGCCATTTTAGGTTCATCTATGTCTTTAATTTTCAATTAATGGTATCCAGATCTCAAGTCAATCTTTAAGAAGACCTTAGCTCCTTGTAATTGATCAAAAAGATCATCAATACGAGGCAATGGATACTTATTCCGCACTGTAACCTTATTCAACTGTCGATAAGCTATACATAACCTTATGGATCCATCCTTTTTCTTAACAAACAACACTGGTGCTCCCCATGGTGATACACTAGGTCTAATGAAACTTTTATCTAATAGCTCTTCCAACTAAATTTTCAATTCCTTTAACTCCATTGCAGCCATTCTATAGGGTGCTTGAGAAATAAAGGCTGTACCCGGAATCACATCGATAGAAAATTCAATCTCCCTATCTGGAGGTAAACCTAGAAGATCTTCAGGAAAGACATCTCCAAACTCACACACTATAGGAATATCTTCTAATTTTATCCCTTTAGATTTAGTGGCAACCACATAAGCAAGATATGCTTAACAACCCTTCCTTAACATTTTCCTCGCAGTTATGGTGGATATAAAACAAGAGGGAAGAGAATTTCTTATCCCTCGAAAAGAAAATTTAGTTTCCCCAGGATGATTAAACTCCACCATTTTCTTAAAATAATTTACTATAGCATAGTGATGAGATAACCAATCCATGCCTAAGATTGCATCTAAACCCTGAAGTTTTAGGGGACCTAAGTTTGCTAAAAGCTCATGGTCACCTATCTTAACTATACAATCCTTATACACTTTCTCACAGGCCTTAAAGTTTCCCAAAGGATTACTAACAATCATCATAGCACCTAAGGAACTAGGCTTAAAATTTGCATGCAAAGCAAAAGAATAAGACACAAAGGAATGTGTAGCTCCTAGGTCCAATAACACATAAGCATCTCGATCAAGTATAGTTAACATACCCATGACAACTTCTAAAGATGCCAATGCTTCATCTTGAGTCATTGCAAAAACTCTAGATTGATTCACAAGTCAATTCTACTGGGTATTTATGGCCTTGATGAGGTGTCAATGCAATAACACTACCTTTATCTCTACCACTAGGGCTATAATCAGTGGTAGTTTGTCTATTTAGTGGCAAATTCCTGCTACCACTTTGACTCCTAGAAACTGTAGTTCCTCACCCCATACCACCAGATTGCACTAGTAAAGGACAATATCTTTTTATATGGCCCACTTCACCATACTCATAACAACCCAATGTCCTTTTTCTACATTCCCCTTCATGAAACTTGCCACATGTCAAACATTGTGGGTAAGTAAATCTCCTCTAGTTATTTGGTGGCATGGCTCTACTAGCTTGCTTTTGGGCATTGGCAGAACTACCAACTGGCTGCCTCACAGAACTCTGACTAGCTTGAGGCTGATTTCCTTATTGCCCATAATATGAGCCTTACCCACTGCCACTATAACTTGGCCTAGGTGGCAATAAGCTAGTTCCTCTATTAGCTGGTCTATCTCTAAAATTCTGAGAGGAACTAGGAATAATTTTTTTTTCTTTTGCTCTTGCTCTGTTTCTTCCTTTCTAGCTTTCTCAAAAGCAAGTGTCTTCTGGACTAGTTCTCAAAAGTTATTCCCTTCACACCACGCTATTCCAATTTTCATATAAGCCTTCTGTCCACTCCTGAATCTATTATACTTAATTTCTTCTGAAGGTATAATTTCAGAAATAAAATGATATAGGTCCTCAAATTTATCTGCATATTCTTTAACTGACAAACTACCATGGGTTAAATTGAAGAAAGCCTCCTACTTACTATTTTTGTAGCTGCCCATCAAATACTCTTTGTGGAACTCCGTAAGAAATACATTCCAGGTCAATCCCTCACCATATAGACAACGAACTCTGGATAGCCAATCATTTGCTAATCCTTTTATAAATTCGTGTACATTCTGTACCTTTTTAACCTCTATTATTCCTAAAATCATATGAGCTTTTTCTAGCTTCTTCAGCCATTCATCAGCTAGTCCACCACCTATAGATCCCTCAAAATCATATGCACCTAATATACGTGCACAATCCACAATCATCCAGGGATTATGATACCGCCCTCGAGCAGTCATAGCAGCCATAAAAGCTTGGGTCATCAAAGCTCCCATTCCAGCATCAGCTTGAAAAGGAGGTACTAGCTGCATTGGTTATGGTTCAAGTGGAATTGGTAGAGGATGAGTTGGAGGTACAGTAATAGGTTATGGCAGTGAAGCAACTGGATACGCTTTTGATACACCACCAGAGGTGGAATCTATATGTTCCCCTCTACTAACAGACAAATTATCCTCTCTCTCAAGATGATCTGGAGGATTCCTATGAGGTTAGCCAATATCAGTAAGCCTAGTAATGCAGCCTCGATTTCCATGGCCTCTACCACCTCTAGGTTTTGGTGGCATTGTTCTATAAAAACATAACAAAATGAAGTATTAAACTTAGTAATTCTAGCTACTAAACCCAAATAAACTGTTAAACCTAGGTAAACTGCTAAACCTAGGCTCTGATACCAAAAGATGTCACACCCACTCCACTAGCTATGGAGCAAGCGTGACTGGCTGGTTGTGCTAATATTGAGGAACATACTAAGATAATTGACAATACTTATACTATATTTAACTTCAGAATAATTAAAAGATCTGCTATAATTATACATATTAAAGTCTTCTAATACATCCTCAGACTTTTATATATACAATCTACCATTACTATTACAAGGTTATCAACTATACAATAGATTAATCTTAAAAGTGATACAAAAATATCCAAAGTCTGGATACATTGGTCCAACCTCTTCTAGACTCCAGGTGGTCACCCAAAACTGATCCTACGAGCTACTAAGGCAATTACTCCACTGAATCTAAAAACATTTTAAAGTAAGAGTGGTGAGTATAAAATAATCAGTGAGTGGTCTAAAAATAAAATATAATAACGTAAAATGGGAACACTAGCTATTTACCAAATATACTTTTAAACGATATCATATCACTGCTTGAAATATGATAAAATATAATAAACCAATATGTTTTTAAGTTGAAATCATTCCAGCTAAAATAACTTCATAACAAAGCTAAGCCGATGCTATAAGAATTTGGATAAGCTGAGAAGTAACATTCATAAAACACCATGCAATACACTCATTAAAACGTAACCAAAGATTATGCTAATGCTGACACAATGGGCGCATGATGACACTGAGCAGCCCATGTATTTATATATAATGCTGGTCATACGCATACGCAAAGCTGGCCTCCAAAGCCTAACCACCTGATTTTACGCCCCCAAAGCTATATGTACAACCAAGCATTGTCTCTAAGACAGTTGCTAGATAATATATATAATAATACTGCTAATAACACCAATCATCATGGTGCAATCAAAAGGGTACATAGTTTGAGTGTATAGTTTTGCAAAAAAATCAAACATTTAAATTTATGAAACTGCTGGGAAAACATAATAGTTGTATATCTAGTTAATGCTAATATCAAAACATTTCTGAAAATAATCATTTCATAAATAATAATTATTATTATAATAAACACATTCCTACTACAAAATACTTCAACCATATCAATAACAAATATATTGCTACAGGCTTCCAAGTTCTAATCATAAAGTTAAATATCTTGTAAAACCATATTTGCAAGCTGATAGTCATTTACTAGACTATTTGTAAGGAAACATCCTTTATTAAATCATATGTAACATTTTAATATCTTTACATATGTAAATATATGAGTACTTAACTTCAAAACAACTTTTTATGTACATATAACCACCCACCTGAGCTTGCTGTGCCCAAACACTAGTTAGCTGGACTAGGCCTAGGCCCTACAACTATGCTCAAATTGACTCCTATAATAGATTTCGTAAGTATTTAGTAGGATTATTATGAAGTTTTAATAAACTTTTGATATAATTCAGATTTTCCTTAAAATTTTATGTTTTAAAACACTAAGAGGTCATTCTCTTTATTATTGTTGTTAATAGTATTTTATTTATTATTATTATCTATACTTTCTTTTTAGAAGAATTTTATATTTCTTTGTTAATTTTAGAGGACATTAGATTATTTAAGTACAATGGTACATATATAAATATTCTTTATCTATATCAATTTTTTTTGTTTTATCTATAAGTAGGTAAACATTAACCAATAGCTCTAGACCATTTTTAAGTGTAATTTGAGATAAGTCTTCGGATCTTTCACGTTGCTAACAAGGAGATTTTCATGAATGACCACTAAATTAATATCAAACTTAAATTTCCTCCCAATCAATATTTACTTCATTATTACATAATTTATCAAGAAGTTCATAGGACATATGGTGTGAAACTGAATCATCTCCAAGAATTATTTAAAGATTTATTGTTTTTGGCAAATAAAAGGATCAATTTAAGAGATTAGCTATCAGAAACATGTGTTATTCATGTGTTTGAAATGGGTGCCTTCAAAATCATGGATTTTAGTTCGTCAAAAGTCATATTTGTCAAACAAATAAAAATATGTAACTAATTAAAAGAATACAAAATTGAATCAACACCAAATTACCTTACCCAAATGCTTGCAAATTTCAATCAAATTTGAACTTGGTGGTTGAAGATGGATTTACGCTTGATCCTTGATGCTCACTATCATGTTTTTCCCTAATTTCATCCTTTTCATAAAAAGATTAAGATTTGGGTGTGAATTTTGTTGGGAGAATAAATTAGAAAATTTGAAGTTAATATACAATTGAAGAGGGTTGCTAGCTGTTACTACAAACCTTTGTGAAGGAGAGGAATCTAATAGCCATAGATATTTCTTTCTATGTTTTTTTCGTTTGTAGTCTCTGTAACCAACACCTCACTCTCTCCCACCTTCTTCTTCTCACAGCTCATCATCATCATCATCATTATTATTATCATTATTATTATTATTATTATTATTATTATCATTCCTAGAGCACGGATATAACATATATGAAAAGGCAGATGGGTCCACAGCAAGCTGTAATGAAGAAGCTTGGACTCAACCATGATTTCGTTGACCTGGATCTGGAGGAAGATGAACCGATGTCCCTAAAATTCAAGTTCCTAGATATTAAGAAGTACGATAGGAAAAATGATCCTCACCTTCATCTCTGACAGTATATTACCTTCATAAAGCCCACTGGACTGACTAAAGTATAAATCGTTAAACAGTTTCCAATGTCATTAACAGGAGCTGCTGTTAAGTGGTACTACACCCTGGATGCATATGATCAACAGAGCTGGAAGGAACTTTGTTCAGCCTTCATTAAGCAGTATGGATTGAATTCTCAGTTTGAGGTCTCTCTTCAGGAGATACGTAATATAAAGTAGGAGCCTAATGAATCCTTCATGAGTTTTCTAACCCAATGAAGAGGAAAGTTGGCTCTGATAAAGCATAAACCTATAGAATCATATCAACTGCTCATAGTTCCTGAAGCCTGCATTCCACCTATCAATGATAAGTTGAAGAATATAGGCATAAAGAACTTTGAAGAATTGTACTACTTTAGTGTGCAAGTTGAAGCTGACTTGAGATTGAACATTCATGAATGACTGTAGTTGTCTCCTATGGCTATAATAAATCAGAATAATATTTTGTTGCAAGTTTTCTATTTTTTTGTGTTGATGAATGTTAGATTACCTAATTTATGTGATTATAAATTTTTATGATTGTGTACGCTATATTATGCTTGAATGAGAGAGAGAAGACAAAAAGAAAAGAAAAACCCCATCAAAATAAAAATAGCTAAATGTCAGGATCGACTTTTAATTTTTTCCTATGGGCATCATAAAACCTTAGCTTCTTCTTTGGATAAACTAAATTGACCTTTTTAAAAAAAATGAAAAAACCATGAAAAGAGAAAAAAAGAAAAAGAAAAAGAAAAGAAAAGAGAAAAGAGAAAAGAGAAAATGAAAATGAAAAGAAAAAGGGAAGAGAAAAGGAAAAGAAAAGGAGGGAAAGTAGAGGAAGGAGGAGAAATAAGGAAGAAAAAAATCTTGAATGCCATCTATCTTTGAGAAAGTCGATCTTTGTGCAACTATTGAAAATTTCTCATTTTCACCAAAATCAAAATAAGTTTCCCTTTTAACACCCATCTTCACCAACCTTCTGAAATTTTTGTAAGCTAAAAAATAATTCACTAGAAAACCTACAAGATGCTAGTCAATAACAAGTATAATGCAGCGTGCATAGTTGTAACAAATGGGTGATTATATAAAATGAGCATGATTGACATGAGGTTAGCACACGAAGTGTCAGATATGTTTTTTAAGTCAACAACAACTAAAGTAGCAACACAAACATCAAATAGTTAGTCACATAAATATCAAGTAAGCAGTAGTAATCATATCACAACAGCATGGACATCAGGCAGTCAATCGTAAGAATGCTAGACAGACTAACAGTGTGCAATGGTCAATCATCAATAGGATTTTGCAACCACCTAGTTAGGTTAAAAATCCCTTATGGGCAGCCTAGGAAAAAAAGGAAAAATAAAAAATGAAGAAAAATAAAAGACCTAACTAGGTTTGAAAACTCTCAAAAGAGGATGGCCTAGGCAAAAGAGGGAATATAGAACAAAAATTAATTACAATTTCAAGCTGGGGGGGCAATTATGTGAGGTTTAAGGGCAACGAAATCTTACTATGGAGCAAGTGGAGTATTTCTTTCACATCAAGCACAATCGCAACAGTCTTGCAACATGAAAATATTCCTAAAGCACAACTGAGCTTGAGAGTAATGGTTGTTATCATCATCCCAGTTTAACCATAGAGGGTCTCAATTTTTGTTTCCAATAATATTGGTCTCAATGGTAGTTTGTGATAGACTCAATTTTCAAATTTGGATTATATGATAGAAGAGGAAACCAATTTCCTAAGATATGCTCTAAATGAAAGAGGTGTTTGATTAGTCGTGTGTTTTGCAAAAATTACTTTTAAATCTCATGAATACATGCATCACACGAAGTTGTGTTTGTTAAGATTATTTTTACACGTTTTTAAGTATTATAATCATATATGCATCAACTCAGTTATTTGATGATAACCACTTTATAAAGTTCTTTTTGAAAAATGGCATTTCGCCTATTGCCCCAAGTGGCTATACGAGTCTTTTCATCTTTTTTTACCTGACGTCCAAAGTGGCTATACGGCTCTTTTTTTCTATTTTCGTTTGATGCTCGAGGTGGCTATACGGCTCATTTAAATATTTTTCGCCTGACGTCCGAGGTGGCTATACGACTCTTTTCATTGCCTGACATCTGAAGTGGCTCTACAACTCATTTTATCTGTTTTGTTTATCCTCATATGGCACCCAAAGTGGTTGTAAAGTTTTTATTTTGAAAAAATAATTACTGTTTTTTTGTGGTTGAAAGCCTCTTAATTTTGAATACTAAGGATGACGAAATTTTTTTGAAAACCTCTTGATTTTGTACATTAAGGTTGATAGTTTGAAGTTAGTTTTAAAAATCCTCTTGATTTTGAACATCAAGGCTGACGAAGATGGTTTAGAATATCCTCTCGAATAGTTAACTATGAGGATGACAGACGAAAGCCGTAGCAGCAACTTTCTAACCTCTTGATTTGTACATTAAGGTTGATGACATGAGACTGCCTTTCTAATTAAAATCCCCTTTATTTTGAAGATCAAGGCTGACGGAACAAAATTAGAACCATTTTTCATATACCTCACTTCGAAGATTGGAATCTTTTTTTATTATTTGAATTCTATTTGCTTTTTCATGAGTTGTTATAATGCTGAATGTGCTTTTTCATAAATCTCATTACATTGCTTGCATTTTGATTTTTAAAAAGCAGGGGAGCAAATTGTGGACGCATGGTTGACCCGGCCCACGAGGTAAAAGCCCAATGATGAAAAATGATAAGTAAGCCTAGCTCAGTAAAGGAATTGGATTCTGGCCTACTTGAGGGAAGCCCAGCACACTCATAGCCTAATTGAACCAAAATCCATCAGAGCCCAAATAGCATACAACCCAATAAACCAAGCCCAAATAGCCTTCAGCCTGCCCATATGGCCCAAACCTATAAGACTGTTTCATAAAGGCACCACCTCTATAGTCCAGATCAGGAAAAAAAATTAATTACCACCATTTACTACATAACGTGGGATTCCCTATGTTTTGTAACTCCTCTCTTAAGTCCATGGGAGAGGAAGTGGAAAAGAGGCAGCTGTAAAGTAAATTAAAGAAGGTTGAAGACCTCTACAAAAAGGGGAGGAAAAAATACCGAAAGGATGAGGGGAAGAAAAAAATTATGAGAAACAAAGGGACGAGAGTTCTATAATCCATTCCTTACTGAATTCAGGAACGTCCAGAATCAAAATCAGAGGGCCAAGTTATTTTCAATTTAATTTTTAGTAAATTTTTTTCTTTTTTTTTACATACTCTATTTTTGATAAATTTTTAATAATTCTCACGTAGTTGTTCTTTTGATTGCAGTGTGTTATTTTTGTGAGTTATTTAACAAGTTTGTGTTGGTTTGAGGCTTTGTTATAAAGAAATTGGATAATTAAAGGAATGGGTTCAATTTGTAAAATTTTCAAATTGTAAGAGACATAGATACGATGCCTCTATGATGCCTCACTGGAGAGGTGCCGCCTCTGTCCATAAAGGCGTCACCTCTATTGCTACATTTAAAGTTTCAATTTTGAAAAGTTTAAAATAGAGGCATCACCTCTATTTAGTTTTAACATAATGAGGAGCCGCATTATTAAATAGAGGCAGCGCCTCTTTGACTGATTTTGAACATCAAGGATGACGGCTTAAAATTACTTTTGAAAACCTCTTGATTTTGTACATTAAGGTTGACAGTTTGAAGTTATTAATAAAAATCCTCTTGATTTTGAACATCAAGGCTGACGAAGATAATTTAGAATGTCCTATCGGATAGTTAACTCCGAGGATAACGGACAAAAACCTTATCAGTAAGTTTCTAATCTCTTGATTTGTACATCAAGGCTGACAGCACGAGGCTGCTTTTCTGATTAAAATCCTCTTAATTTTAAAGATCAAGGCTGACGGAAGAAAATCAGAATCTTTTTTCACATACCTCACTCCAAAGATTGGAATCTTTCTTCATTATTTGCATTTTATTTTCTTTTTTATGAGTTGTTATAATGCTACATGTGCTTTTTCATAAATCTCATTACATTGCTTGCATTTCAATTTTTGCTTTTTCATAAATCTCATTACATTGCTTACATTTCGATTTTTGAAAATCAGGGAGCAAACTGTGGACATATGGTTTGATCTGGCCCACGAGGTAAAAGCCCAATGATGAAAAATAATAAGTAAGCCTAGCTCAGCAAAGGAATTAGATTTTGGCCCACTTGAGAGAGGTCCAACACACTCACATCCCAATTAAACCAAAACTCATCAGAGCCAAATAGCCTACAGTCCAATAAACTAAGCCCAAATAGCCTTCAGCTTGCCCACATGGCCCAAACCCATGAGACTGTTTCATAGAGGCACTGCCTCTATGGTCTAGATCAGAAAAAAAATTAATTACCACCATTTACTACAGAACATGGGATTCCCTACGTTCTGTAACTCCTCTCTCAAGTCCGTGGGAGAGGAAGTGGAAGAGAGACAGTTGTAAAGTGAATTAAAGGAGGTTGAAGACCTCTATAAAAGGGGGAGGAAAAAATACCAAAAGGATGAGGGGAAGAAAGGACGAGAGTTCTAGAATCTGTTCCTTACTTGTCACACCCGCTCCTCTAGCCATCGAGCCGGGTGCAACTTGCTGTGCTGAGCTTACATATCATCTTAAACCTTATTCATCCAGATGGACTTAAAAGATAATATGTCATTATACATATCATAAATCTTTTACAACAGTCTCATATTACCTTAATACAAGTCCATCTATAAAACAATAA
>CATIWO010874181.1:0-51043 GCA_949673435.1 Macaranga tanarius | reverse complement strand
GCCAAGGCATATTTATAGCCTTTACAAGAATAAACCCTAAACACAAAAATAGGAAACTAATTTAATTATATCTCAAATAGGAATTCCAGCCATACTTCTTATTTTAAGAATATTACTAATTAAACTAACTAAAACTAATGGGCTCTTTAAAATAACAATTCAACCAGCCCATTACATACTTAATTAAACCCATTAGTAATTTGGACTTGAATTAAGTTGTATTGAACTTGAATTAAGTTGTATTGAACTTGAGCTGCACTTGATCCAAAGCTTTAGTGTCCTTGTAAGCCTTCACTAGCTGAATTCACTAAGCCTTGTAGATGATGGATTAAGGCTTGTTGAAACTTATTTGCTCGAGACCTTGTTATAGGACCTTGAGGCATGCTAATTGAACTAGAAACTTCTTGAGCTTGATCCTTGTCTTCTTGATCATGCTCATCTTCATGATGTTGGATACTTGGAACTTAGTGTGTAGGCTATTCCATAACAGCATCCAAACCAAAAGAAATCCAACATTCATATTTATATATATATAGTAATAACAATATTAATAATATTATAATTATCACAAAGCAAGTAAATGTCTAATGCAACATATCATATTCATCTTCACGTTAACTTCAAAATATGGATGATGGGTAAGAATTTCTATATGAAATGCATACACATAATAATAACTCACAGGTGGAATGCGCTCCTCAGCGCTGACTCGACTAACCTTGTCCTGAAGACCCTGCTCCTAGTGTGGCTATAGAAAAATATAAAAGATAAATGGGATTAAAATCTTATCCTTATACATTCTAGATTTCTAATGAAGAGACTCAATCTAAAACACAATTATAATTAAAACTTAATAATTAGCACATACTAATGTCACATTTTACGAAAAATCTACCGAAAATTCGGCAGAGTCTCCTTTGTAAAACGGGCATCTCTCTACTAAAAGTAAAGTCATTCCTGCATAAAAAACTAACACTTTTATAATCTTCAAAAACCAGTAACTCGAGTTGGGCTACCGCACAACACTTTATGCCCAACCGAGAACCAATATAATTACACCCACATAAATAACATAATGTAGAAATTAATTAAGCTTTCACAATTTAATTCATTTAAATAATTGGAATATAAAAGAAATCCAATTTTAAACCATTAATAAAATTCTCCTTTAACTTAACCAAAATCGACAATTTAAAACCATTAAATTTATAAAACTTCTTTTAAACTTTCATAACTAAAATTATTGTTAAATTTAATAAACTATTCAAATAACTCAAATATATAATAAAAAATATTAAAGAACTCATTTAAGCATTTAAAATAATAACGAAATTCATTTTTTCTGAAATCACTTTCAATTAACTAAAAATTACAATTTATTTATAAAAATTATTTTCATACTTTTATTATTTAAATCAGTTTTAAACATGTTAAATAACTTTAAATTTAAGTAAAAAAATGAATAAACAATAAAATGCCCATTTTCTTTAAAAAATATATTTAAACATATTTTCTTTCAAAAATTCATATCTTAAAATCTACAAATAATTTCATAAAACTTCTTTAATAAAGTTTAATCTATACAATTTATAGCATTTATTAAAAATATAAAAATTCCCGAGTCCGGAATAGTAACCCAAACACCAAAAATTCCAATAAATTCAAAAAATTAAAAAAAATCAATGCAAAGCTCTCAACACCAGCAACAATTTTCAGAACTATCACAAAATCTAAATCCTACTCATTTAAGAGAGAATGACCAAAAACAAAAAAATCACATTACCTCGAATTGAGGTACTTTCAGGCGTAGATCGGACGAACTAAAGAAAGATCTACATTACCCGGAGGACGGCGAGCCCACTGGCAGCAGCGACCGGTAATAGCAGCGGCAGCGGCAGCAGCTTCTTCCACGCTTCCGGCAACGAACGAAAGAGAGAGAGAGAGAGAGAAGGACGGCCGGTGGAAGGATGGGCTGGTGGCGGCAGCTCGCGATGGTAGGAGGCGGCGGCAGGAGCTGGTTCGGTCGGCTGGTGCAGGTGCGGGTACGGGCGGGAGAAAGAAGAAGGAAGAAAAGAAGGGAAGAAAGAAAAAAAAATAAAAAGAAAAAGATTTTTTTTGTATATAATATTAAGAATAATATTTTACCCATTCAATCCTTGTCTGAAAATATTTTTACCAAAATAATACTCAACATTTAAATTTTTAATATTAAATATACACACCCACAAAAATATATAAATACATAAAAATGTCATCATTTAAATAATAAATAAATAAAATACTCATTTGATAATAATTTTATAAAAATAATAATTAACACTCCAAAATACATATTTTAATTTAATAAGAAAAAATACGGGTCATTACAATCTTCCCTCCTTATAAAAATTCGTCCTTGAATTTTAATAAATAGAAAAGAGTACAACGTTTCATTGAGAAGAAAGATAAGGATATGCCACTCGCGTCTCTGCCTCAGTTTCCCACGTGTGTTCCTCAACATTGTTGCTCTTCCACAAGACTTTGACCATAGGGATCTATTTAGAACGCAATTGATGAACTTGATAGTCAACAATTGCAACTGGTTCCTCTTCATACGTCAAATCTTCATTTACTTCCACACTCAAGGGCTGCACAACATGTGAAGTATCCGTAATATATTTTCTGAGCAAAAAAACATGAAACACTGGATGCACTTGAGACAAATTTGGAGGTAAAGCCAACTGATAAGCAACCATACCAACTCTCTCTAGAATCTCGAAAGGCCCTATATACCTCAGTGCCGACTTTCCTTTCTTGCTAAATCTCATAACACCCTTCATTGGTGATACCTTCAAGAACACATAATCCCCAACTTGGAATTCCACATCATTTCGCTTCGGGTCTGTATAGCTTTTCTGCCTACTAGCTACTGTTTCCAACCTTCTTCTGATCAAAGCAACCTTCTCGGACATATCCTTAATATTTTCTGGTCCAGTTAGCTCTCTTTCTCCAACTTCATTCCAACATAGAGGGGACCTACACTTCCTTCCATACAAAGCTTCATATGGCGCCATCTCAATACTACAGTGATAACTGTTGTTATAAGTAAATTCTACTAATGGCAAATGATCATCCCAACTGCCTCCAAGATCCATTACACACATTCTCAACATATCCTCAAGTGTTTGGATTGTTTTCTCTGACTGACCATCCGTTTGAGGATGAAAAGCAGTGCTAAAATCGAGTCGGGTACCCAATGCTTCCTGCAATTTCTGCCAAAACCATGAGGTAAACATCGAACCTCTATCAAAAACAATAGAAACATCCCCCTGACTTGGTTATCTTTATCCTTAACTCTTGGTCTACTAACTTATGCATCTCTTGGATCAAAGACCTCCTTTCCACACTAATATGTGCAAGACTACCCAAAGACTTCCTGCTTAAAGCATCTGCCACTACATTAGCTTTGCATGGGTGGTACAAAATGTCATAATCATAGTCTTTTAGAAGTTCCAACCATCTTCTTTGTCTCAAATTCAGGTCTCTCTGCTGAAAAATGTACTTCAAACTCTTGTGGTCAATGAAAATATCACATGTCACCCCATACAGATAATGTCTCCAAATCTTAAAAGCAAAGATAACAGCAGCCATCTTTAAGTCATGAGTAGGATAGTTCTGCTCGTGCTTCTTTAATTATCTGGAAGTATAAGCTACTACCCTACCATCCTGCATCAATACACACCCAAGGCCAACTCTGGAAGCATTATAGTACACAGTAAACTTGTCTACTCCATTATGCAATGTCAACACTTGTGCCATAGTCAACTTCTCCTTTAGTAGCTGGAAGCTATTTTCACATGCTTCTGACCACATAAACTTCACATTCTTCTGAGTTAGGCAGGTCATAGGTGATGTAATCCTCAAGAAATCTTGAAAAAACCTCCTATAATACCTTGCTAAACCCAAGAAACTTCGAATCTCCATAACAGATGTCTGTTTAGGCCATTCAGATACTGCCTCAATCTTCTGTGGATCTACTTGAATACCATCCTTAGACACTACATGCCCAAGGAATGCCACACTTTCAAGCCAAAAATCACACTTAGAGAACTTTGTATAAAGTTAATGTTCCCTTAGTGTCTGCAATATTGTCCTCAAATGAAACACATATTCTTCCATGCTCTTTGAATACACCAATATGTCATCAATAAATACTATCACAACCTGATCTAAAAATGGTCGAAACACCCTATTCATCAAGCCAATCTTAGAGAAGAACTGTGCACCCTGAAGCTAATCAAATAAATAATCTATCCTCGGAAGTGGATACTTATTCTTGATAGTCACCTTGTTTAATTCTCTATAGTCAATACATAATCTGAGTGTGCCATCCTTCTTCTTCACAAACAACACCGGTGCACCCCAAGGAGAAGTATTGGGTCTAATGAAACCCTTCTCCAACAACTCTTGCAACTGCTCCTTCAGCTCTTTTAACTCTGCAGGACCATCCTATAAGGTGGCATAGAGATAGGAGCTATGCCTGGAACTACATCAATGCAAAATTCTCTCTCTATGAGGTGGTAAACCGGGCAATTCATTAGGAAAGACATCATGAAACTCATAAGCTATAGGAACATCCGAAATGGATTTCTATTTTGCTACTGTGTCCCTAACCAAAGCCAAATATCCTTAACACCCCTTTCTAAGTATCTTTCTTGCCGTAATGGTGGAGATAAGATTCTGAGGTACAGAACTCCTATCACCCAAGAACTTGAATTCTTCCTCACCAAGAATTCTGAAAATCACCACTTTACTACAACAATCTAAAGTGGCATAATGCTGAGACAACCAATCCATTCCTAAGATCACATCAAAGTCCATCACATCAAGTAACACCAAATCTACTAGTGATTCTCTACCGTCTACTAACACAAGACATTCAAGAAAAATAACATCGGTGTCTAACGAATCACTCAAAAGTGTGGCAACTGATAATGGAGTCATCATCCTCACAGCTTGCCAACTAATCTTCGAAGCAAAAATAGGAGAATCAAAAGAATGGGTAGCACCCGGATCAATCAAAATTCTAACCTCTAGGTAACATACCAAAAGTGTACCTGCTATAACTACATTGGATGCCTGAGCATCCTGATGAGTGAGGGTAAAAACCTGAGCTTGTCCTCTATCTCCCTACTGACTGGTAGAGGTCTGCCCAAAACCTCTAGCACTGCCTCTACCTCCTCTACCTCGGCCCTGCTGGCCTACAAACTGAGTACCCTGATACTGGACTAGTGGTGGCTGAAACTGTGCTTGAGCTACACTAGCAGTAGAAGACTGAGGAAACTACTACTGAAAACCCAACTGAGGATAAGATCTAGCATAGTGCCCTATATGTCCACATCTAAAGCATGCTCCCGAAGTCATATAACATGGTCCCTGATGGACTCTGCCACAAGTCTGACAAACACTAACTGCAGCTCCTGCACTACCATAACCTGAACTCTGTCCACTACTGCTGCTAGTAGCACCTGAACCAAATCTGGTAGGTCTACGGACCCTATTACGACCATGTCTACAACTTCTGATGTATAGGCAGCATCATCAAAATTTTGAGCCACATGCTCCTCAACCTGTTGTCTACGGCGATGAACGACCCCTCTAGGTCTACCCCTATGCCTAGCTGGCTGTATAGGGGGTGAAGCCTGATCCTGATAAAACTCTCCATCATCAGCCTTATCAGCCTGTGGAGTGGCTCGCGCTCTCCTCATTCTGAGAAGAAAAGAAATAAAAAACACATTTCAAGCAACAAACAATTATCCTAATAGCTATGCAAAATTCTAAAAGCAAAGAATACTTTTCAAAGTCATAGACAAACCTAATTATCGCAGTAGTTTCAAAGAAAACTCAAACCCTACTAACTTAGGTCATACAATACTAAACCTAGGTTCTAATACCAACTTTATCACGACCCAAACCCAGGAGTCATAACTGGCACTAGAGAACGGGAATTCACACGAATCCGAAACCCGTAGCAAGCCTAAAATACAATACTCATATACAATATACTCACAAATTTACCTCAAAATTAAAACTTTTAAACTGAATAACATTATCCATAACAAACATCATACTAGAACATTTAAATAATACAATCTGATAGCATAGCATCTGCTAAAGTTAACTTAACACACTACAACAATAAAATACTACTACTGCAGCATCTAAAATAATACAAATAAAAGATTAGTTTAAGATTTATATAAATCAGCCAATGAAGAATGAATCCGACGAAGAGAACGACTATGGGAGGCCTGAAGGAAGAAATCCTGAAAAATTTATTGAGGGAAATCAGACCTCACTGATTGAATTATTATTATGTATATGCATGCAACCTAAGGGTACAAGCACTCAAGCATTATAATAATATTTATTTTATATTTATATTTATACCTATTTAATTATACATACATTTCATGCAAATGCTCAAACATATAATCATACTAACACAACTGAATATAGATGGAGGATCGGAGCAGAACTCTAAAATTTCCTATAACCTCAAACACTATGCCTCACTGGCAATTTGGCCCTCTTGAATCCAAATAATATTTATCTTATCCAATTGGGCAGTGGACTGGCCCCGAGACACTAAATGGTCAACCGAGTTCCCGTAGTCTCACTGCCGGTGTGACTGGCCCCGAGACACTAAAAGGTTAACTGAGCTCCCGCAGTCATACCCCTTTCTATCAATTATCTCAATAAAATATCTTAGCCATATATCCATGTCATATAATCTCATATCAATCAAAATTTCATGTCCTACCCATCTAGCGTACTGGTGCGCACACAATCCTAGTGTAGCCCACTAGGTAGCATGTTCTACTACTATCCTCCAAAAATATCACAACAAAAATAACAAAACTATAACAATATATAAACAGCATCCAAACCAAAAGAAATCCAACATTCACATTTATATATAGATATATATATTTATATATATATAGTAATAACAATATTAATAATATTATAATTATCATAAAGAAAGTAAAGGTCTAATGCAACATATTATATTCATCTTCATGTTAACATCAACATATGGATGCTGGGTAAGAATTTCTATATGAAATGCATACACATAATAATAACTCACATGTGGAATGCGCTCCTCGGCGCTGACTCGACTGGCCCCGTCCTGAAGACCCTGCTCCTGGTGTGGCTATAGAAAAATATAAAAGATAAATGGGATTAAAATCCTATCCTTATACATTCTAGATTTCTAATGAAAAAACTCAATCTAAAATACAATTCTAATTAAAACTCAATAATTAGCACATACTGATGTCACGTTTTACGAAAAATCTATCAAAAATTTAGCAGAGTCTCCTTTGTAAAACGTATATCTCTCTACTAAAAGTAGAGCCATTTCTGCATAAAAAAAACAACACTTCTATAATCTCCAAAAACCAGTAACTTGAGTTGGGCTACCGCAATACATTTGATGCCCAACTGAGAACCAATACAATTACAGCTACATAAATAACATAATGTAGAAATTAATTAAGATTTCACAATTTAATTCATTTAAATAATTGGAATATAAAAGAAATCCAATTTTAAACCATTAATAAAATTCTCCTTTAACTTAACCAAAATCGATAATTTAAAACTATTAAATTTATAAAACTTATTTTAAACTTTCATAACTAAAATTATTGTTAAATTTAATAAACTATTCAAATAACTCAAATATATAATAAAATATTAAAGAACTCATTTAAGCATTTAAAATAATAACGAAATTCATTTTTTCCGAAATCACTTTCGATTAACTAAAAAATAAAATTTATTTATAAAAATTATTTTCATACTTTTATTATTTAAATCAGTTTTAAACATGTTAAATAAATTTAAATTTAATTAAAAAATGAATAAATAATAAAATGCCATTTTCTTTAAAAAATATATTTAAACATAATTTCTATCAAAAATTCATATCTTAAAATCTACAAGTAATTTCATAAAACTTCTTTAATAAAGTTTAATCTACACAATTTATAGCATTTATTAAAAATATAAAAATTCCCGAGTCCAGAACAGTAGCCCGGAATAGTAACCCGAACACCGAAAATTTTAATAAATTCAAAAAATTAAAAAAAATAATCAATGGAAAGCTCTCAACACCAGCAATAATTTTCACAACTATCACAAAGTCTAAATCCTACTCATTTAAGAGAAAACAACCAAAAACTAAAAAAATCATATTACCTCGAATTAAGGTAGTTTCCGGCGTAGATCGGACGAACCGAATGAAGATCTACGTTGCCTGAAGGATGGCGAACCCACTGGCAGCAGCAACAGCAGTGACTGGCAATACCAGCGGTGGCGGCAGTAGCTTCTTCCACGCTGCTGGCAACTAACAAACGAGAGAGAGAGAGAGAGAGAGAGAAGGATGGCCGGCGGAAGGATGGGCTGGTGGTGGCAGCTCGCGATGGTAGGAGGAGGCGGCAGGAGCTGGTTCAGCTGGCTGGTGCAGGTGCAGGTGCGGGTGCGGGCGGGAGAAAAAAGAAAGAAGAAGAGAAGGGAAGAAAGAAACAGAAAAGGAAAAAGAACAAGATTTTTTTTATATATAATATTAAGAATAATATTTTACCCATTCAATCCTTGTCTGAAAATATTTTTTTCAAAATAATACTCAACTTTTAAATTTTTAATATTAAATATACACACCCACAAAAATATATAAATACATAAAAATGTCATCATTTAAATAATAAATAAATAAAATACTCATTCGATAATAATTTCATAAAAATAATAATTAACACTCCAAAATACATATTTTAATTTAATAAGAAAAAAATACGGGTCATTACATAAAACTACTTTCATCATGAAATAAGGGACTTACTACTACAAAGTCATGCCCTTTGGCTTAAGAAATATAAGAGCTACCTATCAGAGGATGGCCACAACAATGTTTCATAACATGATACACTATAAGGTAGAGGTGTATAGTGATGACATGATGGTAAAGTCAGACACGAGAGAAGGACACTTTGAAGCTCTAGAGAAGTTTATGTAGAGAGCAATAAAGGATAACTTGAGATTGAATCCAAAGAAGTGCATGTTTGATGCAACCTCTAAGAAGGTGTTAGGATTTGAAATAAGCCAAAAGGGAATAAAAGTTAATTCAGACAAGATAAAAGCGATTAAGGAAATGTCGACTCCAAAGATAGAGAAAGAGATCAGAGGTTTTTTAGGTAAAATATAGTTCATCAGTAGGTTCATCGCAAAGTTGATAGCTGTGTGCGAGCCCATCTTTAAGTTGTTACTGAAAAATCAACCAATTGTGTGGAATGAGTAATGTCAGGTAGCTTTTGGCAAGATAGAAGACTACTTAGTTAACCCCCAATCTTGAAGCCACCAAGGCCAGATGGACCCTATATTCTTTATTTAGTAATTGAAGGTAATGCCATCTGAGCAATGCTAGCCAAAGAAGAAGAGGTCAAGGTAGAGCATGCCATCTACTACTTGAGCAAGAAGCTGTTACCATATAAAGAGAAGTACTGTCCGGTTGAGAAGATTTGTTTAGCCATAGTTTGGGTAATGAAGAAGTTCTGACATTATTTCCAATCTTATAAGATTCAAATAGTCTCAAAGATGGATCCGATGAAGTACATTTATGAAGCACCTTCTCTGATAGGTAAGCTGGCTAAATGGTTAATCTTATTAATAGAGTTTAATGTGGAGTATCTAACCAAGAAGATGGTGAAAGGAAGAGCAGTCGCAGAATTCCTAGCCCAAAACCTAATCAACAATGATGAGGAGGTCAAATTGGAATTTCCAGATAACTTGAGTACAACCATCAAGGTGCAAGGGTGGCAAAGTTAATGGAGCTATCAATCAGTTCAGAGTTGGGTTGGAGTAATTCTCATGACACCAGAAGGAGAAGTGGTGCCTATATCCAAAAGGCTCAACTTCAGGGTCACAAACAATGAAGCAAAATATGAGGTATGTGCACTAGGAATGAAAGCCTAATAGCTCTTGGAGTGTCAGTGGTAGAGATAAAAGGAGATTTGATGCTTGTAATTAATTAGATGACCGAAGCGTGAGATTTGAAAGACCCTAACTTGAAACCTTACTTGGAACATCTTTAGGGGCTAGCCTAGTCTTTCTAAAAGTGTAAGTTCATTTATTAACTGAGAAGTTAGAATCATATGGTAGATGCACTAGCTTCCTTGGCGTCGGTGTAGGAAGGCCCAACTAAAATTCCTATGAAATCTCTGATCATAATATAGTCAAGACGGTCATGATACAAGCAATAAAATGGTCATAAAAATAAAGGTGGATGATAAACTATAGTACTATAATATCTAGAGATATATAGATGACAGGGCATACCCAGATGCAACTAACAAGAAGGATAAAGCAGTGATGAAAAAAGTTAGCTATGGATTTCTGCTCTCACTAAGGGGTCCTATATAGGAGAACTTAAAAAAGGATGCAACTCAAATGCTTAACTGAAGAAGAAGCGAAGAAAGTGGTGGAAGAAGTACGTAGAGGAGTATATGGACCACACATGTATAGAAACTAGCCAAGAAGATCATGAGATTAGAATTATTTTAGATTACTATTATTTAAGATTGTACGAAGTATGTCCAGAGATGCCACGAATGTTAAATACATGGGGATGTTAGTATTTTACCTCTGATTGAGTTGTATACAATGTCCTCCCCTTTGTTATTTTCAACTTGAGGCTAAGATATCATAAGAAAAATTCATCCAACTACTTCAAATGGGGACTAATACATTATGGTGTTAATTGATTATTTCACTAAGTGGGTTGAAGTTGAGTCCTTTTCCAAGCTAGGGGCAAAGCAAGTTACTAGGTTTATCGAGAAGAATATATTTTTCCAATATAGGGTGCCTCATCATATAGTGTCAGAAAATAGTGCGCAATTATAAGGAGAAGTCAGGGAACTACTAAGGAGGTATAAGGTAGGACATCACAAGTCATTTCTATATAGGCCACAAGCTAATGGCACAATCGAAGCCACAAATAAGAGCATTAAAAAAATTCTCATTAAGATGATAATAACTTACAATGATTGGGTAGATCTGTTGCCATATACTCTTTAGGGATATCGAACTATAGTAAGAACTACAATAGAAGCTACTCCCCACTCACTGGTATATGGATCAGAAGCATTCCTACCTATGGAAGTTGAGTTAAAATCTTTGAGAGTTGTGATGGAAGCTAAATTACCCAAGGTAGAATGGGCTAAACAGAGGCATGAGAAACTAACTTTGATAAATAATAAAAGGTTAAGGGCACTGCACTATGCTCACCTCTACCAGAGATGGATCGCCAAAGCATTTAACAAGCGAGTCAGACCTGGAGACATCAAAGTAGGAGACTAGATTTTAAAGTGCACCAGGCAAACCATCTCAGATTCAAAAGGAAAGTTCAAACCAAATTGGGAGGGTCTGTACCTAGTTAAAGCAGTATTATCAAAGGGAGCTATTAAGATAATGGATTCATAAGGGAAAGAATTCTCTAAACCAATTAATGTAGATCATCTCAAGTGATACTACATCTAAAAAAAGTAAAAAAGGAAGAAAAAAAAGAAAAAAAAAACTTAGTCAAAAAACTTGAAAAGGCTGATTAAGACAAAATGAGGGGTAAAATACTTAGTTAGAAAACTTGAAAAGGGTAGTTAAGAACAATAATACTATCATTTTGAAGTAGGTAAAAAGCAATTGTGCCACTAGTAAACTCTAAATCAATACATTTATGGATGGTTATTCAAATATGTCATATGCATGCAATTTCTTGTTTCACGATGACCATGTGATGCTAAAAGAGAATGAAACAAATAGGCACTATTTTATTTTTGTACATCTTACTTGTCTTTTAGTTTTTGTATTAAATTTCACTAGTATAGATTTCACACAACCTAGTCAGTTAATGTATCAATACATGTATCTAACTATGTTCTACATGTATCTAACTATGTTCTACACTTGATTCTCATGAAGCTAGGACCAATCTGATCAAGAACATTTATAACCATCAAAAGAAGAATCGGAAGAATCCAAAAGAGCAAAAAGTGATGCCCGGTGAGCAGCTACCCATCCCTTATAAGTGTCATTGGTAATGACATCCTAGTGGCTGGCAGTGAAGTAGTGAATGACCATGCATAACCAAATAGCTTTGAATTGGTTAACGAAGCGTTGAGCACTTTACTGAGTCATAAGGCTTAAATAGTACTAACAACAATAACAATGACAATAATTGGTTAAAAAACCTTTCCTCTATTTAATCTAGTTATCTACCTCCTCAACCCCAATATGTGTTCTATATCTTTCGATATCACTAAGACCCACCATCCTCGTTTGCTTTATCCTTACAAATCCATCTCATAAAAAACTTCCTTCATCGGATCCCTTTTTCTTTCCTATTTAATTTCATCAAGCCCATGTTTCATCTCTGTGATGTTAATTCTTGCTACCTCCTCCATTCATCAACCCAACTCCTCTATAAAAAATGCAAATCAGATAGCCTTATAATTCATTAAGGCTTTTAAGTTTTTCAATCACCACTTGGTGAGCTTTAATCTTTAATTCTTCTTTACTTTTAGTTTCAGAAACTTCATCTTCTAGTCATCTTACATAGTGATCCCTAAGATCGAATTCACCTAACCCTGTAACATGATTGTAACAATATAATAATATAATTCAAGAGATCATCAGATACAGTAAAAAGGAACAAATTTCTCTTTAGTTTTATTGTTGATTTTTACAAAAAAAAATGCAAAGAAAAAGAGAACACACTAGGTTTGTAGTTAAATTATAATAATTATGAACTTTTAATTGCTTGTTAATGTTATTAATGATTGTGTTATGGGTTAATTGGTGGCAATGGTGTTAATTTAAGGGTAGTGGTATTATTAATGACAATGGTGGTTTAGGATGATGGTGATAAATTTTAGTTGCAGTGGTGGTGTTACGATTATGGCAGTTTCAAGTGGCAGTGGCGATTTCAAGTGGTAGTGGATTTACAATAGTGGTGATTTTAGGCAATAGTGATTTTTGCAGTTCTAGTAGTGGTCTCGGGTGGTAGTGGCAGTGCCAATGGGTGAAGGGTAGTGGCGGTGCTGATGGGTGAAGGGTAGTGGTGGTGCTGATGGATAAAGGGTAGTGGCAATGGTGATTATAGGTAGTGGTGGTCTTGGGTGGCTAATGGTGATGGGTATCAGATGGTTTGATATTTGGTTTTGTATTAGATAGCTGTAATTTGGTTTTTTAATTAAATTGATAAACCTAATTGTGATTTGTGATTAAAAAAAGGAGAGAAAAAATAATTATAATTATTATTTAATATGATTCACTTGCTGTAAGTGGGATGTGAGATTCACTCTCTCGAATTTAGTGTAAATTACTAAAATTGAAATCTTCTTGGGTAAAATAGCCAAAAAAGTTAATTTTGGGGTTAATTGTGCCTTACATAATAGTTCAGGGGGCAAATTGCCACTTTAGTCGAATTGCTACCAAAAATGCAAAACAACGGCAAAAAAATTAAAACGAAGAGGTGGGTTTATTCCAATGACACTCTATATCGAGCTTTTCGAATCAACTATCAAGTAGAAGATGTCACCATCACAACCACATTCTCTACTAGTATCTACATGAAAGAGATGAGCCCAAAACCTTTGTGTGCTAGCACGTATAGAACTCTCTAATTCTCCTTGGTGTTTACAAACCCTTTGTATTTTTGTATTTTGGAATGTACATAAAAGAGATATTAACCCCAAGCACATACTGATATATATATATATATATATATATATATATATATATATATCTAAAAAGAGAGTTCTACTTGGCATTAACTACATAAGATTCAATGAACTTGGGTACTACCAGATTCAATGAATCTAGACATCCTTTAGGATCAATGAATTTGGACATATTCCAGATTCAATGAACATAGACATAGCTAGCCCAAAATTTGTCTTGAACCTGTTCTTAGTGTGCAAACCTGTAGGTTCACATAACATTCGCAATGGGCTTGAAATTTAATTTCTGGCCCATAAATCATAAGTAGTGTCTAGCAAGATATTATAATTACTTAAGTTTTATGAAGACCGATAATCTGACAAAACCTAAGTCACAATAAATATTAAATTCCTTTTGTCAGAAGATATATTGATTGAACATAAGGCATGGTTTCTGTCATCCTTACACAATTCAATTAAATTATTTCTCGATTCTAAGTAGACTGATATTGGTAACCATTATCAAATAATTTCAGCACAGTTGTGCATTTTACTTTAGTCTTACATATCGAGGGGCCTAATAATATCTTTTCTATAATAATTTATGAGGGACAAATTCCTCCTCTATATCTCATATTTCTCACATGATTTATTTTATATCTAACAACAATCTATAGCATCATCTGATCAAAGATAAAGTAAAACTATAACCAAATATAAAATTTTTCATGTTAGAAATAATGGTAGCTTCAAGTTAAAGGACTAGTGTAATATTGTTATGATGAGAATTACTTAAATCTTTTAACCATATAGTATTCTCATAGCAAGCCGATCCAGTACATATTTCTAAAATATGTACTTATAAGTTGACTTAATATCTCATATACATAATTAGTAAAACATAATCATCAGTCAAATTCCATACTAGTATTCATTCATTATTATTCCAATGATAATGACTGACTAGGGATAATTTAGAATAGAATTCAACTTTTACCTAAGAGTTTTACTCTCAAGTCATGTACTTGATGATCATAGGGAGAATTAGCTATTGATGGAATTAATTTTGAATTAAAATGATAATGAAAACAAAATTCCCCTTTTATTAATAAAATTGCTAAAGTGACAAAGTCAAAAAATGGCCATTACATAATAGGCCTAAGGCATATCACTAACATGCTGCCTTCAAACATAGTTGGAGACATGGGTGTGTCTCGATTATTTTCCTCTCAAGATAAAAGTGAACACTTCTACACAATCACCTACACAGTCGTGTAATGTGGTACATGACCATATGGCCTTTAAATAAGATTTTCTTCAGTAAAAGTTAGCCCAATTCCTTCGCTCCATTATAGATCCCTTGAAAAATCTATAAAACTATTTTCTAAAAGATGTCACACCGTAAGCCTGTTGAATCTCCAACTGAATTCATGTTATAAACTTTAATACCTACCAATCCGTATGGTCAATTCAAGGACTCCTCCTAAACCTTCACTTCCAACACCCATCCCCTAAACCTTCACTTCCAACACCCATCCTAACTATTTCTGGATCTATCAGCCAATGGTATTGCATTCTTATTAATAATATAGAGAACAAGAATATTGAAGAAGACAAAGATACATTATATTATACATAGAACACACACACACACACATATATCTATAACCTATTTTAGGAAGGAGAACACTAATCCTTTGAACCAATTCATTGATTTCTATTCTATAATATATACATTCATTAAGCATAGATAATAATTATGCCCAACTTGTTATAAATGCAATTAATCTGAACCCCATTTAGTGCTTTTGAAAAGATGTCTCCTACTTGTTCTCTAGTCTTCACATATCATATTATTGACATTAACTTGTTGACTTGGCACCGATTCATTCACTATCCCTTTTTTCTTATTACGAAAAAATAGAGGGACAAGAGAGGATTACTATAAGAGCTCAAAGATGGCTTAGAAAGCACTTACAACCTTAAAACTTAACTAGGAGAAAAGAGAAGTTGCCACTCGGTATCACCCGAGAAATTATCTGGTTAGGGACTAGGCAAACTCGATCCCTCGCTTGAAACCAAATTCGCCCATGAATAAGATATGTGGGTTAGAATATGATGTCAGTAGGAGCAGGCTCATATAACATGAGGTATCTCCATACTGCCCGGATACTGAGCATTATCGGTCCTACTATATGGCGCAATGCTTACTCGAAATATGTATAATTGAGAACTAACTAATACATGCAAATGCAAATACAATATATCTACATAAGCACATCATAACAGTATATAAGATGCATGAATATGGCATAAGATGATATGCAAGGTATATATACATGTAAACATGACAATGAAAATTAATAAGAAAAAATACACATACATGGTAAATTATGGTAAATAGCATAGCAAAACATGGCAAAGAATGACTAATCATGGTAAAAGGGGATGTAAAATGGCAAAAATGTATAATAAGGCATAATATGTACATATAGCATGTCATGAAAAAGGTAATATGGCATATATATGTATGATCATAGTATAAATGCCAACGACATGTCATATTTAAGATGTAAAGCATAATAAATCATTCCATGATGGAAACTTGAGATATAGTAGGTCCTGACATGGATACAACACCAAACATAATGAAACATAGCATATGATAGCATATCATATAAATCACATATATAATATCCCAAACTAGTCGAAAACATGGCAAAAATATATAAGAAGAATGAAAGTAATAACGCATATAATATAATGATCATGTAAACATACAAAATCAAACATAAAATGATATACATGGCAATTAATGTACATAATATAACAAAATCATGGTAATATGCACAAAAATGTAAAATGCATAAATAAATAGAAAAAATGATATAGCTAATCTCTTCCTTTAACACCTCTCCTCTATTTGCCTTTATTTTGAGATCTTTAGCCTTATATTATGGCCTTTTGGGAAAAGAGTGTTTACTTGTAAAACAAAATAATGATTTAAAATGAAAAATGATGTAAAATATGAAAAATATAAAAGTAAAACAAAGGATTTAAAAGTAAAAGCAAATTTAAAAAGGTTTGAATAAAATGGTTGTTTTTGAAATAAATGTAAAATTTAGTAACTTGAATATATAGTTACCCTCATCTTATCATTAGAATGATCCTTTCAATCCACCACTTTTAGTATTAGAAGTATATTTTATAACTTTGATAGAGTGATCTCATTCAATAATAGATTACTTCTTTGTATTCAATAAACTAAATTTGTTTAGGAAAATAGTTTTAAAAAGTAAAATAGTAAAAGAATTTTCAAAAGATGGCCTTTTAAAAGGAATAATAATAAAAGATTTGAAAAGAGTTTGTTTTATAAAAGATATTTGACTTTGAATGATCAAGAATAGCACATCAATATAATCACAATAACAATAGATAATATGTATATAATACAGTATATAGGATATAGAATATAGTATAATTAGCTTGAAATTCAAGTAGAGTTAGTGGTTAGCAACATAAATAAATAAGATAATATATTGCATAAAAATAAAAAAGAAATGAATAATAATAATTAAATGTTAGCACAAGTATATAATAGTAATAATAAAAGTAAGTGGATGTTAGTTATAAGCATGAAAACAAAAGCAAAAAGTTAGGATAAGTTAGGATAAGTTAATAAGAGTTAGTAAGTTAGCTTGAGAGTTTGAGAGTTTGATCAATATATATAATATGCAAGAGATATAAAAATGCTTAATGAAATTCATGATACACACAATAAAATAATTTTTGGGTGAATGCAAGGTGCAAATGATACATGATGCAAATTTGGGATACATGCAAAGTGATGCATATTCGAGATACATGCAAGTATACAAGTGATGCAAGCCGGAGTGCATGCAATTGACCCTAATGGATCAAAAATGCTTCAAGCACATAGTAGTGATATGTATCATTCACATGATATGTAATTAAGTAAGTGAAAATGCAATTTATGATGCACAAATGCAAGCAATAAAAGCAATCAAAGCAAAAAGATTAGGTTAGTATCAATAAAGCACACATAATATAATCAAGTTTAAATCCTTAAAACAAAACTTGAAATCAACTAATTAAAGCTACTAATTTATTAAAAATCAAAAACCAAACTTCAAAAGCATCAATAAATAAATGAAAATTAAGATTTAAAAGCAAAAATTTAAGTTTTAAAGTAAAAACCAAAGCTTTGGAGCCAAGTTTAATCATCCTAGCCTCTATAAGTCACTATTTGATAAAACCCTCAGTGAATCTTAAGGTTTTAGTGACCCTAAAAGCCGTCCTTAGAGTCCTTTTGAAAAAAAATATATCAAAATAGTGGAGAATAGCTTTGGACAGCTGATTTTGCCTTATGAATAGCTGGCCAAAAACCCAACAATGGTCGGCTAAAAGTAATGAATAATCAGCTATAAACATGAACAGTCGACTAGCTGTTCATTACTGGGCTTCGATTTTACACTTTTGATTTAAATTCTTAAAAAATTAAGGCTATGTACACAAGACTAGAGACTCCAGTAGATTATTTAGGTGTTTTTGAAAGAGATTAGCCTCGGAAATGGCTTAGAAACTCACCAAGAATATAAGGTTGAGATTGGAATTGAAAATGGGGTTAATAAATGGCTTTGATTTGGTTTGATTTTGATTTGGTTTGGTATTTTTAGATGATTTAGATTTTGGAATAGGAAATAAAATGAAAGAAAAAAGGATTTTTGATGGTGGATTGGGGATTTTTTTGGTGTAGAGAATGAGTAAAGAATATATTGAGAAGTAGAGAAAAGGTTTATTTTTGGAATACTCTTAGTATATGAGAGGATTTTTTTATTTTTGTAATAGATGTATACACTCCCAAAAAAACTAAAAAAGAGCCCCTCTTTTTGATACCTAAGACCAGCTATTTATAGATAAATTGAGGTTGTGACATTTAGGTAATAAAAAGGTTTATTAAAAGGGTGATTATGTAATAGTATATACTGAATAACTCAAAAGTTTAACATTTGGCATAGAATATTTCAAAATGGAATATTCCTTACTTGGTAATCAATCTTGGAAATTGGGAGATATTTTATTACACAAAAATAATGACATTCTAAGGCATGGGACCTACTTTGACCTTTAGAGGCCAAAAATTTGACTTTTTGTCAAACGGTACTAACAGACACGCTATAATTTTAGAAGATAGTTTCAGACCAAAATTTAGTCTCAAGAACTCGGTTTTGACCTTGAAAAAAGCCATTTAACCAAAGTTTGATTTTTTATCCTTAAGCTTCCTAAGGTAAACTAACGCATAAGACACAAAAACCAAACTAAAAAATATAATAGAGAAGTCACAAAGAGCCCTTATATCGGGTTTGACCTTATTAATATTGAAAACACTATAAATGGAGAATTTTCACTCATTTACCCAACAAAACCTCTTTTTCACCATCATCAAGGTTTAGAAATGGGTTTGTTTAGACAGTTATGGCTAGTTAAGGTCTAGAAAAGGTAAAACAGATAGTATTAGGTAATCAGGTAAGGGTTTAGGGTTTTAAAAGGTCTTGAATTGGCTTGAAAGATAATTTCTCACATCAATCTCTTACAATGGCAAGATATTCTCATGTTTTATCATCGGCCTTCAGGGTTTCAAAAATAACCCCCAACACCTGTAAAGATTAAATTTTACTATAATTTTTCATGAACAAAGTAACAGTTAATCTCGATGTATTTAGTTTGTTCATGAAATATCAAATTAGAAGCAATGTGTGTAACAGCTTGGTTATTAGACAATAATTTTACTGGTACTGGCACCTAAAAACTAACTTCCATTAAGAGCTTATGAATTCACATTATTTCACATACTGACTATATCATAGCTTTGTTTTTAGATTCCACACTTGAACAAAATATAACATGTTGCTTTTTACTTTTTTAAGAAACCAAGTTTCCTACAAAGAACATATAATAATCCATGGTAGACCTTCTCTCTAGTTTAGATACTACCTAATCTGCATCTCAAAAACATTCGATAGAATTTTTTCCATAATTTTAATAAAAAATACCTCATCCTAACGCCCCTCTTAAATAACACATGATCTGCTCTAAGACTGGCTAATGATGAATCGTAAAGGATGACATGAATTGGCATACAATATTATAAAGTATGCAATGTCATGACATATTATTATGAGATAGTTTGACTCCCTAACCAATATTTTATATCTCATAGGATCTTTAATTAAATTTCCTCTTTTTGTAAGCTGCAAATTAGGAAGCATTGGCTTGATACATGGTTTAGCTCCCAATTTCCCTATTTAAACTAATAGATTAAGTATATATTTCCTTTGAGACAAGATGATACCTTTCTCACTCCATATTACCTTAATTCCTTATCAATATTTCAACATTCCCAAATCTTTAGTATGAAATTAAATGTGAAAGTCAACCATCCTGTGTTGATACACCCTCTTAAAATGGAGTAGCACAAAGGAAAAATAGACATCTCTCTAAAATAGCTAGAGCACTTCAGTTCCAATTGTAAGTTTCTAAACAATTTTAAGTTAATGTAATCACTATAGTTTATTTTTTAATTAATCAGTTGCCATCATCTATCCTTCAGGGTGAGACTCCTTATTGTGTACTATTTCCTTTCAAACCATTATTTCTTATTGAACCATATATTTTTTGTAACACTTATTTTATTTGTGATGTTCATACTTAGGTCACCAAATTAGATCTTAAATCTCTCAAATGTACTTTTTTAGGGTATTACCACCTTCAAAAGGGCTATTGGTTTTATTATCTCAATCTTAATAAGTATTTTTATGTTTGCTAATGTTACTTTTCTCGAAAATACTCCAGCTTTCTATTTCTCCTAGGGGAGGATGATGATTTGCTTATGTGTATAGTTAAGTCACATGTTGTTCCTAGTCCTGCTAGACCACCCCCTCCTTCTATTTTACAAGTCTATTCGAAACGTGGGCACCTTTTGATTCTTGTCCTACACCGATCCCTTCTTCTTCATCAAATATAGAATTTGGTGATTTTGATCATCCTATTGCTCTTCAAAAAGATAAATGCCAACACACCCACTCTATTTCATCTTTTCTTTCTTATAATTGCTTGTCCCCCACATCTTATGCCTTTGTTACCTCCTTTAATTTTATAATATTACCAAAAATAATTAATGATGCCTTATCTCTTCTTGGTTGGCATAATTCTATGATAGAGTAGATGAATGCTTTGCATACTAATAGTACTTAGGAGTTAGTGAACTTTTAGGTAAAAAGGCTATTGGCTCTAAACATGTGTTTGCTATTAAAGTTAATTTGGATGGTTTATGGCTCAACTAAAATCTCTATGAATGGCTAAAGGATATGCTCAAACATATAGAGTGGATTATTCTAACACCTATTCTCTTGTGCCGAAATTCACATATGTCTACGTACTCATTTCTTTAATAGCTACCTATGATTGGGCTCTCTATCAATTGGACATTAAAAATGCATTCCTACATAAAGATCTTTTAGGAAGAGGTATATATGGAGCACCACTTGGGTTTATTGCTTAGGGGAAGTCTGGTAAACTCTATCTTCTTCACAAATCATTATATGGGTTGAAATAGAGCCCCTAGGTGTGGTTTGCAAAATTTAGTCAGTAGTTAAATAGTTTGGACTAAAGAAGAGCAAATATGATCACTCAATTTTTTATAAATGGTCTGATTTAGGCATTATCACTTTTTACGGGGAGTGAGGGAGTGATAGTGTAGCATTGCAGCTTTGATACCATGAAAACAAAGAGAACAAGAATATTTAAGATAAATATACATTATATTATACACAAACTACATATATATATATACATCTATAGTCATTTTTAGGAAGGAGAAGACTAATCCTTAGAATCAACCCACTAATTCTTATTCTATAATATTTATATTCATTCCTATTTTATAACACTTATTTTATTATATACTTAAACATGACCAAAATTCTTATAAAATTTCCATCTCAGGGATTGGCCTATAGCATTTTTGAATAACTAAAGGCTCATTTTAATGATGAATCTGATGATGATGATCGATCAATTAAACTCTAACCAAAATGCCTTAGTTGAAATAGAGATGGAAGCTTAGCCCATTTTAATGATGATTAGTTGGGATTACAAATCAAGACAAAGCTTGAAGAACCAACTTCACTCCTCCAAAGTCTTGCTTTTCTTCTTTATAGACTCATAATCTCATGAAGAAGCCTCTCGGCTCCTTTTTTCCTTCATAAGAATGCCCGATCACCCTATGTGATCATTGGTCAGAAGGTCTTCATCGATGATCTTTTCAGAGCTTAAAGTTTATAATAAAAGATTATCAAGAAGTTAAACACACATTGCGTGATTTGGAAGCTAAAGTTGAGGAAAGGTAAAAGATTTTGTTCTTGATATAAAGAGAGAAGTAAACAAGTATTGATGCTGCTCCTTAAATTTCATCTTTAGAGGAGGAACTTAACAGAATTGAGGCTGAGCTAAAGGCAAAGATGGGTGAATTGTAAAAAATTCTAAAAGGCTGAGAACAAAGAGTAGACTTTCCATATCCTTGTCTAATCATCTTATAGGTCTTTATAAGAAGAGATTGGACTTGAGGACATATTTGAAGAAAATGCAAAGTAAAGAAGAATCAACCTAACTAGAGAAATAAAATGCCCAAAAGGCCTCAGAAGATTTTTGTAGAAAATTTTGAACAGATGCCTATAATCAGCTTTTATTTTATGACATTTTTTTAAAGATATTCAATAGTCTTTCTCAATTTTTATTTTATTAAATATTTTGTTTAATTGACCTATATATTCTATGTTCATTTTTGTTCAATTACTCATCTTACTAACTACATTCATGATTAATCAATCATTTATTATAAATTAACATAAAACTATTGTCAAATCCTAAATCACAAGAGTTCCTCAAGATGGTCCAGTTATGAAGTCCTAAATATGTGAAAAGGTGAAAAAAGTATATTTATGTCATTTGAGTGTGCCTACTCACCCCAAGCCTTCAGAAAACCACAAACCAAAGTCCAAAATTCATAAAGTTAAAATCATTTAGCATTGAAATAAATAAAAATGGGTAAATAGACCTCCAAAACACCCCAAAATTCGAAAAGCTTGAAACTTGCACTAGGAGCATACTACCCCCGCACGTATGATTGACTCACACACGTCCTCGAGTGACCAAGTCTACCCATACATGCATGTAGCTACATTGCATGTCGTAGGCCTTGCGCATGCATGGTAGCATACCTATACATGCGGATCCTGAGGTAAGTTCCTATATCTATAAATACATCCATTTTTTATTATTTTAGGGGAGGATTTTTTTAGAAAACGTATCATTACTCTACCAGATAAAAGAATTGGACACCTATTTTAGATCATTTAGCTAATTTCCTATCTTTTTATTTAGAATTCAGACCTATTTAAATAAAATCCAACTCCATCTTTATCAAAGCATGCTTCAAGAAGTGTAAAAGTTGCATTTCCACTCATTGTACATTCAAATGACAGTGATGACTTGTTTGTACTATTTTGAAGCAAATTTCCTTCCTTTTTAATAAAAATAAGTGTAGTCAGATATCCTGACAATTTTTTCATTTGCACGTTTACTTTTCTCACATTTTCTCTATTTCTACTCCTTTTTTCCCTTTTTTGATTGAATTTTAGTTGTGTTGAGATTTGTGGTGAATTTGGTGATTGTCGATTGGAAATTATTATGATTGTTGGATTTTGTGATTTTGGTGAAACTTGTGTTATTTTATTTTTTTATTTTCATGGATTTTGGTGGGCATTGCACGTGTAGCTCATATACCCACACACACTAGGTATTCAAAGTTCCCGCCATTAATTCAAAGTTTCCATCTTTAGCTTATTTTCATTGTATAGTTTCCATTTTTAGCTCATTTTGATAATAAGCATACTCTTTTTCCTTTATTTTATTTATTTTTATGGTTTTAAATTGTTCAGAATTGTTTCATATTATTTTGATCATTTTTTAATGCTTTGGCCCATTATGCTATATTTAGATTATTGGCCTGCTTTGAATTTATTTTATATTAAGAAGGCTTTATTTTCTTTTTATTGCCACGATTAGATGCTCGTTCTGCTGTCTTGGGTATTTTAGGGCATTTTCTATTATTTTATTGATCTCTGCTACCTCTACTATCGTGGATGTTTGTATATATTGTCTGGATGTGAAAAAAGCCCTAGAGACAAGGGGGTGAATAGGGATTTTGTGTTATTTAGTGGTAAATTAAGGAACTAAAACACAATTGAGGAGAGATTAAGGAAAGGAACAAGATTAAAAGGAAAGAGTAAAGAAGAGAGCAATGCACAATTAATTTACAGAGGTTCGGATTATAACTAATCATACTCCTCTACCTAACTTATCCTCAAGTTAGAATTTTGAATACTCCCAATTTTATTTCAAAGATTGTTACAAAGATGTTTTTGATGACTCAATACCACCTTATAATAAACACAAGAGTTTTCTAGGCTCACTCTTAAAACCTTATACCGCAAGAGTTTTACAAATCTAACATTTAAACCTCAATGATCAAAATCCTCACTATCCACTTCTTAACTCCTATAAAGAATATATGAAATAATCCTATCAAATAAATCACCCCAACTCTTATAAGAGGTGAATATAATAAATGTTAATGAGAGAATTTTAAGAGCAATGAGAATTCTAAGTAATAATGGCACAATTTAATCACTCAATTAACTATCTAACCTCTGAAATGTGTTATTCAAGAGGAATTTATAGCGAAAGATTAAAAAAAAAAAGAAAAAAACTAGCTATTAGAATTTTGATCACTAAGCTTCAATCTTTTTCTTCTTTATTAAATGCATATTTCAGTTTTTGCAGTTGAATTCTTCCTCACAATCAGAAGTGGTATGCTTAAGGTCATGAGCCTTAAGAAAATAACCGTTATTATAATTTTATAACCATTGAAGAAGCCCGTAAAGGGATTGTGACCTTCCTCAACATCATGACCCAGATCATGAGAAGCCATGTCTTTAATTGACTTCTTATGAATTTGATTCTTAGAATCATAAGACTATAACGATCATGATGATGCTTCCTCATAATTATAATCGAGATCATAAGGAGCCTTAGCCTTTTAATTCTTGGCTTCACTTGGCTTTTTTAATCAAAAGAGGCTTCCTTATGTTCGTGATCAAGATCGTGACAAGCATTTCCTTCTTCCTCCATAGCTTGATTTGGCTCCTTTATGTTCATAGGGATGCTCGTGATTATGATGTCACTTATGAGCAACTCAAGCTTTATGTTTTGGCTCTATTTTGGCTTGCACATCTTCATCCATTGAGCATAGCTTTGATCCTAACTTAGGTACATACTTGAATTACATTAGTAATTCAAAATGGATTATTAAAATCAAAACAAAGTTAATTAGAGATTAAGCATGCAAATGGTTAACAATTTCCTCTTTTTGACTTTGATAATAATTTTAAATGGCAGATAAAAAGTTTAAATGTGTGTGTATGAGTTTGATTGATATACTCCCCCTCTACATATGCTTAGGGGGTTTTGAGAACTCCCCCTCAATATATGCTTTTAGGTGAGTATGATTTTAGGTCAATTTAGAATGATTGTTAAATTCAAAATAAGGTTAATTAAAGATTGATCATGCAAATGGTCAACAATCACCCCTTTTTTAACTTTGACAAATAATTTTGAATGATAAATAAAAAGTTTAAATATGTGTGTGAGTTTGATTAATATAATCCTCCTCAATATATGCTTAGGGGCTTTTGAGAACTCCCCTAAATATATGCTTTGGGTGAGTATGATTTTAGATCATACACGAAACATTTAAAAGCACATTTAATAACTTATATCAATAGGCATTCAATTGAATATTCAAGCTATAATTCAAACTCAAATCAATTATTTAAACTTAAATTCAAAAATAAAATAAAATTCAAGGTAGCATTTATCTTTCAACAATCATTCAAAATGTTAGACTTTCTCCCCTTTTTGGTAAAGTGAAAAAGGGTGAAGTGAAATAAACACAACAATGGGTATAAGCAAGAACAAATTTCATTAATTAAAAACTAACGAATATGATCACAAAAACTAAAAAGGGACATAAGTAATATTAAAAAAAGATGTGGTCCAACATCACAAGAAAGCAAAGACATGATGAAGAATATGAGAAAAAATACAAGAAAACAAATGATGCATGAACTAAAAACTAAGGCTTCTAATCTTATTGCTCATCTCTTCCTTGGCTTTGATCTCCTCCTTATGGTAGTGGTTGACCCTATTGGTTTTAAAGGTTTTGATGTTGATAGAGATAGTGAAAGTCATACTCAAGGTGGTTCATTCTTGTATCAAAGTGGTATATCCTTGCATCCACCCTATCAAACCTGGTGTTAAAGTTTGATTCAATAATGGACATCCTATCAAAGAAAGAGGATACCTACTGAGGTTCATCTTTAACACTTCATGTTTTAAACTTTTATCTTATCTTATTTTTTTTCCTTCTCTCCATTTGTGGCCTTCAAGGCACTTGACCTTTTTGTCCTTCAAAACTCCCAAAACTATAAGTACTAATTTGCTCAATATCCACAAGGTCTTGTTGCAACTTCACATCCATTGCTTCAATACTTTTATCATCTTTGAACATCTAAACCTAACCCACTTTCTTGAATTGTTTGGAGTTTTTTATGAAAGTGTCATTAAGGAGAATGAAATGAATGAAGTAAAGGTTGGAAAAAGGAAGTGTTATGCAATTTTAGTGATTATACCACCAATACAAATGTTTCCACTCACACTATTACTAACTATTTACAACCTTTATTGAAGGAACCTACCAATTCCACTTATTTCTGTTCAACCATAGCATGAAGAAGGAAAAAGTCATCAAGGGAAATAGGCTCATTACTAAGGTTCCAATCATTAATAGTGTAAGCAAGGAAAAGTTAGTTGTACTAAAGAGTCTTAAACCTAAGAAAATAGGATTTTGTATGACTTGGAGTGAAGTTTCCCGAATTAGGTTTGGCATGATTTGCCTAAAAGGAGTAGTAAGCACAAGAAGAAGGGGTTTTAATAGTGCCACCTCTAGAAAACCAAAAAATATTATTAAATTTTAAAGAGGTTAAAAAATTTTTCCTTTATTTTGAAACAATTATGGAGAAAACCTGAAAAGTTCTTTTCTCCTTATTTAGCTTTATAAGGTTGATATTTTTCTTCCATAAGTTTTTTTCTTCGTCACTAAAATGAGTGACATACCATTTATTAAATGGACTTTCCTCTTTTTTTTTGTTAAAATTGCTAAATTTAAGCAATCTACATTATATACTCTTTCTTTATTATATCCTATGCCATAAGGAGTAAGGTTTGAAGGTCTTTCTCCTTTATACTAGGGACGTACCACACTTTCCTCAGTTCTTTGTATCCTTAATATAGATGAATTAATAGTATGGGAGAAGAAAATACTGACATGGAAGGTTCAGATGAAGCTCTTGACACTGACCTTCCAATAGTTAGAAATATTAATTTATTTCTAAAGAAAGTGATCTCCATATTTCCATTAGGATGTTCTACAATTTCCTAAATGGTCCTTGGAATGGTAGTATATGTATACATAACCTTAAATATTCAATTTGAACATTGTATCACACATTTTAAATTATTTAAGCATAAATATGCATGAGTTCATGTTTTGGGTATAAACATACTCAACAATGTTACGATAATATATATATTGATTTTAGAGCGTGAAATGATAAATATATATTAAAAAAACTTAAATATCAAATTTGAATATTGGATCATATGTTTAGAATCATTTTTGCATAAATTTGCACAAGTACAACCTTTTATGTATGGACATGCGCAACGATATTGCGACAATACATATTGATTTTAAAGTTTGAAATGGTAGAATATGTATTAAAAATCTTAAATATTGTATTTGTAACATTGGATCACATGTTTATAATTATTTCTACACAAATTTGTACCAATTCATGCTTTACATATAAACATGCACAACGATGTTGCGATAATACATATTGATTTTAGAGATTTAAATGGTAGAATATGAATAAATAACCTTAAATATTGAATTTAAATATTTGAACATTGGATCACATGTTTAGTGATAAACTATAATTTTGGTATATTTTGAGTTAATATTTAGCAAGTTCTATGTATTATTGTGTGTACATTCGATTAATTTTAGTTAAATTGTGTTTAATTAGGTTTTATCTACGTTATTTTGCATTTAGAAATAATTTATATTTAGTTTTATACTTAATTAGGAATTAATAGTTTAATCCATAAAGAGTTACAATTTATTTTCTTTATAATTTAGGATTTATTTTATAAGTTTTTATTTGATTTATACTTAGAGAATTTTGGTTGCATTTTATGTTTATTTTCATGTTCTGCAAGGTTTATACGATTAGAAGTTGATTTGGATTGAATAAGGACTTAAAAGAGTCTAATTTAAGCAAGAAAAAGCATCCTCAGAGTGTGCACAGTTGTGCCAACTTGATTCATAAAGTTATGTGCACTTTGGCACGGCCATACCAACTCTTGCACAGCCATGCACTTCACCTAACGTGTTGTAGCAAGCTTCAATATTTCACCTATAATGTTCTCTACAGGACTCGGATTAAGGTGATTCAAAATGCTATAGACAGCTAAGACAAAAAGCTACAACTTTTCTGAAAAAAATTAGAGCCAATTTGATAATCTTCAAGGTATAAAAAATCATGGGAATCATCATGTCATACATAGAGATGCAAAGGTTATCCGAATTCAACTAGGATTCAAACTTTTCAAGACTAATCCAAATCTAACTTCTACAAGGGTCATTACCACTATATAAAGGAGCCTTGGATGTGGAGAAGATCCATCAATCATTATCTTTTTATCATTCAAGCATTCTATAATATTCTTTTGCATTTAAAAACACCAAAAATATTCATTCATCGTTAGTTCATTAGCATCAATTGCAAGATCATTGTTAAGCATTCAAAGAGCTTTAAGATTAAGATTAGGGGGTTTTTAATCTCTTCTTCTTTTTTATTTCTTTGAGCTATTTGCAAGAATTTTCAGGAGTTGTGTTCTTGTAATCATAAGTATGTTAGGCCAGATTTTCATTATGTACTAGGATGGATCTAAGTAGTTTGGAGATGTATTAACTCTTACTTTTTGCTTTAATCTAAGTTGATTTCTTGCATATGAGTTTTATTCTTATATTTAATTATATTCAATTATTGGTTATGGTTAAAGTATGTTGAGACCGGGAGGTGATGCATGTTTTGAGCTTGTTGTTTATGTTGAACATTCAAATAAGTATTATGAGACCGAGAGGTGATTAATACTTAGCATCTAAATTAAAATCTATTGATATTGATGTTAATTGAGTTGAGAGACCTTTTAATTGTCAATATTGCATGATTCATCAGTGAGCTTGAGTTTGATTAATGATTTATTATGTTATGCTTAGTGAGATGAGAGTCCATAAGTTGTAGCTAACAATTGAGTTAATTAAACAATCTTATAATTGCTTGAGAGAGAGTTATAAGGATATTAGTTGATGAGCATCATGTGCATAATTCAATTTAGGTTAAAGTAAGTTATCAATGGGTTAATACATGAACTAAGTGAAAGGTGAAATTCTAGTACATGCATTCATCATTGATTGTTTGTTAGTTATTATTTATATTGTTTAAATTTCAATTTAGTCTTAATTTAAGGTTTATAATTTGGCTTTAGTTTAAGATTTCAATTCCAAACTTTGATTGTTTAGTTTAGACAAATAATTAACTAAATGAAATAATACTCAACAACTAATCTCTGTGAGAACTATACTCTATTTATTCACTATATTACTTGAGCGATCTGTCGCTTGTAGAACTACAATTATTTTAAATTATTTATACACAAATTTGTACGAGTTCACATTTTAGGTATGAACGATGTTGCAACAATACATTCATTTGCAAACTATGTATTAGTTAATATTTGGACCAACTGAAAAGTGACATCATATGCTAGTTTTGACGAAAAGTGACGCATCATATGCTAATTTATTCATTTATATCAAAGTATTATAAATGAATGACTAGTATAATTTAATGGATAGGAGAATTATCTCCAACAACATTCTAATTACATGCTATCACATTGTGTTATCTCATTTCATTTCAAGGCTCAAGTAGAATCATATCTCATAATCTCAAAAATTTCTTCGTTTTTTCTTGTAATTTCTTATTCAATCATACTTGTCACTTTCATTTGTCATGCTCCACCTATAATTATAGTTCTACCTTATCCATTGCAAACCCATAAAAGTGCCGTTAGAAAAACATAAAAGAACATAGAAACCAAAGAAAGAGTAGTGCAAAAATATGAGAGAAAAAAAAAGGAAAAAACACATTCAACATTGAGACTCTTGTTGGTTTTGAGCCCTGAGACTTTTGCTGGATTTGAAATTTCTTAGGCATGATTGAAAAAGGAAAGGCAGAAGTTGTGATGTTTGATGGTTGTAAATAGGTTTTAGAAAAAAGGAAGATAATTCTAATTAAAGATAGGGAAATTAAAAAAAAAAAAAATTTAATACCGTGGAGGCACAATGTACCGTGGACTATACAATAAGGGTAGTCATCTCCTTAACATTCACCATAATAGGAATAACTCCCATCAATGGTGGATGGTGACTGTGAAGACTTGAACTCAAGACCTCTATAATTTCCACAAATGAAAATACTAATTAGACCACTCCTAATTGGCAATTAAATAAATAATTTTATTTATAAAATAATCCTCAAACGCATATTGCTCAGGCTACAAGCCATAGTAAACATAAGTATTCTAATAAACTGACAAAATAATGAAGTTCTATTTTTTATCAATTTGTTCTGTTGACACAAGTTCAAGCAGCAAATTGAACCTTCGTCCGCTTAAAACTCATTCCAACTCATGTTTAGATGTCTGATCTTTCTACAAATATTAGATCATGGCACAAAACCCATTTTTGTTTTCTCCCGCCTTGAACATCATACAGAAATGGAAAAAGGCTTCGATAACCAGTACGGTGTACAATATAATTCATCTTTCATTTATACGTTGTTGCATTCGATATGATACAGCAAAAGAACATTAAGAACACTTCTCCGGAAACTCAATTAATAGCACGATTTAAAACTGACAGCTGACCAGAGTCTCCATTTAACATGAATAATTCCAGGGGAACATAAGGAGAGTCTAATGATGACCCAAACCTGTATGTTGGCTGGAGTAGTTTACTACTCTTGGCACACTGAATTGTTAGAAGACGTGGTCCGGTCCTCATCTGCCAGACCTGTATGTTTTGGCCAATGAAAATATATTCAGGCTTCATATCCCAAGAACTGTAAAAATTTCATCTGCCAGATCTGCATGCATTGTCCCCATGCTACCATAACAGTGAGCGGATCTGGATGTGATATATATGTGCATGGCTATGTATTCATATATGTATATTTGAGAGGGCAATAGGGAGTGCAAAATTTATTACGCCACCGTACTAAATTCGAGTGGAATCCACCATATAAAACTTGCACCAAGAAAATTGTGCCATAAAGCATATGGCAATGGAGTGATTTGCAACCTTGCAGGACAGCCTACACAAAGCCAGAACAGGGCCCAAAATACATGATGCAGGGACATGCACAAGTGCATAATCATCTCTAAAATAACATAGATTGCAGCACAATAGATAATCAAACAGCACAGCAGTCCCTGACTAAGCGAAATCTTTAAATTGCTAAAATGTAAGAGGGAAATGGAAAGGAACTTACCTCAATAATTCCTTTCCGAGGTGCATGAATAGCTAAACAGAGACAATAATCACTCTTTGATGGCTCATAATAAGAAGAACTAGCCCCTGTTTTATCCCTTTGAACTAGCATCTCCATGAAGAAACAGCTAGCATCACGATATCCCTAGAAAGGAAGCCATGTGTAGCATTAGAAAAGATAAACTAATCTAGAAGGGATTAAAATTTCATGGATGGCATGCAGAGAGGAAAACCTTCCAAAGTCGCACAACTACAAGTGCTTGAGTGTCTAAGAGCAATACACGACCAAGTGAATCTGTTATTGCAGCCAATGTTCCACTCGGTGATAGTGTGAGCTTCTCACCTTTCCTCGGGTGATCCTTCAAACATGTCAAAGAAGAAGCTGCCAAAAATAGGATAGCAATTCTGTCAAGAGAGTTTCTAAGCAAAATATAAATATGATTTCAGAAGCTGTTTGCCAAGCATCTCTAAGTTTACAACAGAAGCCTATAAAATAAAGAGCTCTGGACAAATTACATAATGTTATAGGCAAGTCAAGAAAATGATGCAAGAAGACCAGCTAAATGTTCTTCCAGTTGTTAATCCTAAGGGTATGTCTAGATCAGGGTTAAAGAAATGGGCTACAATAGTTATAGGTATAACTATTAAAGGAGCAACGGTTATAGGTGTAACAATTAAATTATTAACCTTATTTGGTAAATAAAGAGTAATTGATAAGCTGTTAATCGGAATTATTTTAAGAAAAAAAGCCATTTTTATAGTTAATAAAATTTATATAAAATAAATAAATCAAAAAATTATTGCCTTACTATATTTTTTTAAAGCAATAAAACTTAACTTCAAAAGATCATATAATTAGCAAAAAAAATTATTAGATAAGATTCATGACGATAAAAATGCATAATATATATGTACTGATATACATATATAGACACACACATAAAAATTGGTATAAGTTTCATGCAACCCGATCAATAAAAAACAAAATAAAAAATAAAAATTTAAATTGCTAATAATATTGATTTTTTGGTAATGTATTGATTACTTGATTTTTTATGAGTAAATTATACTTTCCTCTCTAAAATTTGACCTAATTAACATATATTTCACCCTTGTTTTAAAATCTTTTTTTAACCTCCCTCAGTTATTATCCTATCAACAATTGAGGAGTTCTATTAAGGTTAACTCTTTCTCTCTTAATTTCTATATAAAAAGAATAAAATGCTGGTAATTTAGGAAAAGTCTAGAACACACTCTAAAATACATAACTCACACAATAACGATATTCATAGTTTGAATACCCTAACTCTAAAATCTCCAAAATTCATTCATAGTCACATTGTGTTAAGGATTTCCCAAATTCATTGAAGTTGAAATGCACATCATCATGTTTTGAAGCGTACATATCAATCGAAGCTAAAGCAACTAAAGGTATGTTGAAGACATCCTCCTAATAATATAGTGATTTCATAACTCACAACAACAAAATATACACCTAATAAGAAAAAATCTCTCCCATCAATATTGATTTTTTGACAAAATTCATATGAAAATCTTGATTTGAACAATTTCAATTGTAAACCCTATTTTCGAGTCGAAATTTTAAATTCATCGCCCTTGTTTTAAAATTTTGACAGATCCAAATCAACTTAAATAAAAATAAAAATAAAAAAAAAAAAAAATTCTTACCTTGTTCAAATTCCTTTTACTTAAAAAATTTCTCTTACTCAATTGATTTGTACTCGCAAATTTCAATTATTCTTTATTTCTAAACGCTGTAGATGAAGGTGATGACGAGAGGAAAGAAATAGTAGAGAAGTAAAAATGAAAGAGAAGAATATTTTTTTTATTTAACGTTATAAAACTAGTAGAACGACACCTTCTTCATAAAGGGTGATCTTGCTGTTTTAAAAAATATTTTATTTTTGACTCACTGATTTTAGTTGACTGACCTGATTTTTTGACTAAACTCTAACAAAACTCCTTAACTGTTGACAGAATAATAAGTGAGGGAGGTCAATTCAATTTTGAAATAAGAGGGAGGTATGTGTTAATTAAGTAAAACCTCATTGAGGAAATATAATTTGCTCATTTTTTATATATTAAACTCAAAACAATGAAAATAATTTCTAATTAGTACTAAAATGATCGAGTCATTAGCATTCTCATAAGAATTAGAATGAAAGTTGAAAAAAAAAACAGAAGTAGCAATAACAAAATAAAAATTGTAAATAAGAAATAAAAATAATAAAAGCATCATGAAAAAAACTTAAATTGATTCATACATTTTTTACGGATTTGATTCGTATCGTATTAATGTATAAAAAATGAAAAAGTAAATGATTTACAAGATGGATGCACATAGAGATAATAGAGAAATAATGAAAAAGTTTCTTTATTTTCTCAAAAAAAAAAAAAAATATTACAGACCTTTACCTTATCCCCGCCTAAATTAACAAAAATACACTTAAATAGAAATAATTATTAAAAGAGTTATACGATAATCCTAGTATCATAAAATTTATGGGATAAGGGTAAAGGAGCTTAAAACATTACAATAGTAACACTTCTCCTTATTAAACCCTGATCCAACTGCCTAATAATAAACATTTTGTTATTAACCTATAAAAGACAGAACTCCCTAAGCATAACTGAAGCACAAGTGGGTTATTGGCAGACTATATCAGATGCAAGCATATGGTAGCTCATTGGAAAAATACATAACCATATAAGCAATCAAAAATAATATGGCAGATCCAAGAACATGATCACTTTTTATATGTATGCAGGAGAAAGAAGAAAATAAGTACAACTAATAGCATTTTCAATCTTTTATCAGGGTAGTTAGTAGTTACTAAAACTTAGTTTATTGAACCAAACATGTTCTTGATTTAAATAAAAATAAGCATCCCAGTAATCATATATTGTGATTCTAATATGCTCAAATATGGAAAAGAAGTATTGAAAAATCAAAATTACAGTCAAGAAAATCATAGCTAAACAAGCATTTCATTTGTAATGCTTGCATTTTCATATTCCAAATATCTTGCTTGTTAGTCATTATTCACAATTGCAATTGAAATCACATAGAAACAAACGAATTTTACCTTTAGCAAATGCTTGAGGCTTTGCTTCTGAATTTTTGGGTGATGCCTTGTCACTCCGCCATATCATTTTTGAGAAAGAAGCTATTGTAGAGAATGTGGCAGGCACAACCTTTGACAGAATAGCTCCCACTAGAGACCTACTTCTATCTTCTGAAAGTCTGACTTTCAACAGATTGAACTAAATTCAGTCAACTTCATAAAAAAATTATTACAATGCCAGTGCAAAATCAGCAGCCAAGTATAAAATTAAATACAGACCTGTAAGCTGAAATTACAGCATCATCCCCAATAGTGACAGCACAATAGTACCGTTGACTTGACTGCCCAACAATAAAAGCAGCTGAATTCAAATACCAGGAAATAATGGATAAATCACCAGTGGCAATACAACTATAAGAACACTTAATCGAATCCAAATACCTGAAATAATGAATAAAATGTTATCACCTGAATTTCCATAAGTGGAGGAGGCATAATGCCAGTGATGGCCGCGTCGGCACATGAGCCAAATTTGTTGACATTCCATAACTGGTAAGGCAATCTTTTGTATGTACTCCCTGATGCATCTGAAGCCCTACTCGGCTTTTCGTCCCAAAACTGAGAATCCTTCTCTTGAAGCCACTCTTGCAACATGTTCTACCAATTGAAAAACCAAAATCTTCATTTATCATTTGTTTTAATTAGCAAAAATTAACAGGCTAGAATTGAAAAAAAAAAATACCAGAAAATCAGAGCCATCAAAACGAGCAATTACACCAGGAATAACAACAGAAATCTCCTCAGAAGATGATGTTTGGTGGGTCAAATCTCTTTTAGTTCCACGCACTCTTATTTTCAGAACCCGTCCAGGATATACCATCTGTTTATGAATCATATAGCCATCCAAAGAATAAACCAACAAATAACCACAAGAAGTGCCCACAGCGATCACTCTGATCTCATCAAACACTAGCCACTCCAAGGCGGTTATGGATTCGGAATCGATGGGAGATAAATTAGGTCTGATCTTGAGACGGGGGCCATCATCCCAACCTGTAACTAAGATGAGAGAGCGATTTGCAAGGGCGATGGAATGGGTGTCGAGAGCGCAATTGAGATTAGGATTTTGAACAAGCCAACCTTCCTTTCCAGCTCCAAGATCGCTGAGCTCCTCGCAGGCAATGCATCCCAGTTCCGTCGTGTGATTTCGCTTTGACGACATCGTTTTAAACCTCGCGGCGTTATCCTGCTTCCCTATAAGTCCGTAACAAGGAGTCTGGTGGAATCAAAATGCAATTTTTGGAGGACAGCACTATCCAAAAAAACGCAGCGTATCCTTTAAACACTTACGTGGCAACGAGAAAGGGAAGGGAGGCGACGGTAGAGTAGGAGAAATTATAATTTTTTGGAATAAATATGTTTGAATTGATAAAAAAAAATTTTAAATGATGTTTTTTTAGGAGGTTGTATAAGTTTATATTATTGTAGGCGGGGGAGCAAGTGTTTGGCGAATACGGTACTGTGTGAGCTCATAAACCACTAGTAAATATAATTTTGAGCCTTTTATAGGTTTAAATTCAAGGTGAAATACGGGACACACTGTATGGCAACTGGATTCTACGGAGGGGCCAACAGCCATCCTCAGAAACTGAGTCCGGAAATTGGGTATGGGCTTTTGGAATGCTCATCTGACCTTGCAATCGGCCTCCGTTTGTGTTTTGTGTTTTATTATTTTTAATTATTCATTTATTTATTTATTTACATGCTATAGGCGGCGGGGTTCAGCGCGTGCCCAAGTGTTCGGCAAATATGGCACTATGCGGGTTCAGGGCCCACTAGAAATACAACCACAAGCTTTTTGAGCCTGGATCTGAGAAGGGAGTCGCCACCCGGATGAGATCCGTGACACTTTTACAGCAACTGGATCTCACTTTTACAGCAACTAGCTCCTACGGATGGAGCATAGCAATCGCCCTCAGAGACTGGGGTATGGACTTTTAAAATGCCTACCCGACTTTGCGATCGGCCTCCATTTGTGTTTCGTGTTTTATTATTTTTAATTATTTAATTATTTCTTTAGCTACATGCAAATTACAATTTGTCCAAATAATTTCCAAATTTTACAATTAAGTCCAAGTTATTAATTAATCAATTTACATGCAAATTTATGTTTAATCTACCATCCATCATATTTACAATTACATCCATATAAATCATCCACAAAATAACACAAATAAAACAACAAAATAATTAAAAACACACAGAAAGAAAAGGGGGAGGAGAAATGAATTACAACCTTTTTTACACACAAACCGAAAAAATATATAAAAACAAAAATTAAATCTAAAAAAATATAGTGATTAATCATCCCAATATGCAATAGATTCTAGATTAAATCTCCAAAGAAAAATCCTATAAAAATAATAAAGTTAGTATCGAATATCATAAATAATCAAAATATAAAAAAAAATGCAAATAGGCCCTAAACCTTCGCTTGGAATTGTTTAGGAGGTATAGAGGCGGCACCTTTGCCTATAGAGGCGTCGCCTCTTTGCTGTTTAATGGTCAAAAAATTTCAAATTCACAGAGACGACGCCTCTGTTAGCAGGGGCAGCGCCTCTGCAAATTCTGGAGCAGAAAAAAAAACTTAACTTTAATTAAGTTACAAAATTCAATCTACACTATAACAATAAATGAAATGGAAAAAGAAAATCGGAAAATATCATGCACTGTACAAGAAAACTAGTTAATTCAGTTATTTTGATCACAAAAAATGAAATTAAAAAAAATCATAAAATAGACAAAAGAATTTACTGTAAAATTTGGGCCCCAGAAAGTGCTGATGATTATAGGAAAGCACTGAATAAATGAGAATTGAACTTTGGCCTTCTTTTAAGAAAGCAAACAATCACCCTCCAAATTTTTCTCCTTTGCATTTTTTTTTTCTACTTCTTTCTGTATCCTTTCTTTTACGTTAGTTTTTTTTTTTATTTCTCTCAGAAAGCCAAAGAAATCCCCCTTACAAACACCTCTAATTCCCATCTTATACACTTTTTTTCTCCCCCTTCACCATCTTTCCCACTCTCCCATTTTTTAACTTCTGTAACCATATTTCAGAGGAACGTGGTGTACAGAACGTGGTTAACGTTATTTTTTCTGATAAATTCTACTAAGGCTCCGCCTTAGTGAAGAGGCGGTGCTTTAGTGATTAGGCAGCGCCTCTGTAGAAAGGCCAGGATCTATTTTCATACTATTGGGCCCCTTAGGTTCATTTTTCATCATTGGGCTTTGCTTGTAGGCCGAGTTAAACCATGTGTCCACAGTTTGCCCCCTTGATTTTTGAAAAACCATTCACACTTTCTATAAAAACTGGTTTTTCAAAAAACAACATGAATGCAACATGATAAAGGATATTCTTCGATCCTGTAATTCAATTCTTTAGAGTTTGTTGTCTGAACATTGATGATTATTGTGATTCTTATATCGTCATCCTTAATGTTCAAAACTAAGAGGCTCTATTTCATTCCGTGTCGTCATCCTCGAGGTATAACTCGAGAGGATTTGTTTCATTCTTTTGCCATTTACCTTGATGTTCAAAATCAAAAGGCTCTATTTCATTTTGTGCCGTCATCCTCGAGCTACAACTCGAGAGGCCTAATTTCAGATGCTCTGCATCCTCAGCTTGTCATTACTTGTAAAAATGATTCAAAAAAAATACACTTCAAATTTTAAGATTAATTGTAACGCCCCTCACGTCAACATACATGGAATCATAAGAATATAGCATAATCCATACAGGACTTAGATTAAAATAAAACTTTACATACTAAGTACGTATATACATCAAGTACTTAAGTTACAAAGTACATTGTAACCTTTCACATAACCCTCTATTACAAAATAGTATGGACATGCCTAAGGACTGAGATGCACAATGCTAACACCAAGCGTGTGAGTGAAGTTTTCACCACTGGTCCACTTGAGAAATGCTTAACAATGACGAATAATGCAACTCAGGATTTTCTACGTTATCTTGAAAAGAAAAATATTTGCAAATGAATGAGCTTGTAACTCAATAAGTAATAACTAATATACACATACACAATCTTCTCAAGAACTAATTAAGGAAATATATAAAATGACTTAACTGCAAGAAAATTCAGCATCAAGTTGCGCATGGCCGTGCAATAAATGCACACGGTCATGCCTGAGTTTTGAAACTCAACACACTCTGAACTCGGACGGCCATGCAGAAATTTCGCACGCCCATGCCTGAGACTTACATTTTTCTCTCTAGACCACATAGCCATGCCAAAATGGCACACGGTTGTGCCTGAATCTGACATTTTTCAACTGAAGACACACGGCCGTGCCTGAATCAGACATTTTTCAACTGAAGCCATACGACCGTGCCAAAAAGGCACACAGTCGTTCCAGTATCCTGAATTTGATACCCTACAATCGCACGGCCTTGCTTTAAAGCCACATGGTCATGTCCAAAAGCTTTAATTAAGCCCAAATCACCTAAAGAAGATACACAAACTCATCTTTGGTGCAACATATACAATTAATCACAATATTCAAAGTAATCCACAAACATTTCATTAAACAATATCATTAACACACCACCATAACCATCATCATCACAATCACGTCTCACATTTCAAAATATCCATCTGGCTCATCCTCATCGTTATTGATATATAACATATATCTTTCATTATCAATTCATTACATTGGCATTGCCAATTCCACCCAGCTCATCCTCACATTCACACACACTTTCTGCCCCGCTCATATCTCACTTCACACACACACTTTTCCGCCTGGCTCATATCTCACTTATATATACGATTCCAAAATTATTATCATAACATTTAGAAATGCACAACTCATTCTTACACACCAATAATCATCATGTTACTTTCACTAAGTAACATAAATCATTTCAACTTCACATCACGGTATAATATATGTAACTCAAAGGTAATATCAATTACCATCACCAAAGTACATAAGTGTATGCACAAATACAAAGAGAGAATTCATGGTATAAATACATTAGTAACTACTTACTCAAAAAGGCTTCCCAACTTAGAGTGCAACGACTCCTCTAGTGGGCTCCACTTCCATCGGCTGCCGGCTCTCCTATAATTTATTTCCATTCAACATCATGAATATATATGTATATAAATCATTCATCCAATACATGTAATCAAACATACACATAAACAAGCCCTCAACCTCCAAATCTCACCATCTAACCATCCCACATAAGAAAATTCACAACCAACCTATATCCTACTATTGGCCTGTTTTATGCATGAAGTTCATGATGCTCCCAAAGATCATAGACACATCCAATGACTACCAAATTCATACAAACTCTACATACATGAGCCTACTTTCATTCTCCACTGAAATCACATAATTATCACATGTAGAGAATTAATTATGGCAATTATAGTAATATCAGGTCACACAAGGTGACAGAGTGAGCAATAAAATGCATGGCCCTAAACGACCAACCTAATAGCAGGTTTAGCTCAAACTCAATACTTGAGAGTTATAGATGACTCTCTGAAGTTTCTCTAAAATCAAACAAAACCAGATTTGGAGTTCTCTAGCTCACGTTATAGCAAAAACACAGAGGCTAAAATTTTAAGAAAAATAGAGCATGAATTCTACTACCCAAAACCCTATCACAACTCAATCAAAAACACAATTAACTTACTAAAAGATGCTCTTGAACTTTGAAGGTTGACAATTACAGCCTAAACTCCCAATTCCTCAGCCAAATCAACTCTCTCTCTCTCCACCAAATCCCTATTTCTTTGATGGCAAGTGAGTGTAGCTATCTCCCTTCCTCAACAACTCTTACATGCATTTAATGCATGTCCACGTTAAGAAAAAGAAGATATAGATAATAATTTATGATATTTATCACCAAATATCTATCTAACTCCTTAATGAAATGCTACTCTTCCCAACTAGTCCTTAAATTTATAATTGCTCCACTCAAGTCCCAACTTTCTTTACAATTTAATCCTAATCAACTCCTAAGTCCCAATCTAATAACATTACACTCTCACCACATACCCCAATAAATCATATGTAATCCAACAAGTAATTACTCTTATGATGCATACAATTTACATACTCCATGCATATATGATTGCTAATGCATCATATCCAATCTTAACAAATAAACTTAAATTCAATGCATAAAATTGCATGCCCAACTTTGCAGGCACATTAATAATTTTAGAAATAAAATTAATCATGATAAAAAATTAAAGTATTAAAGAGAAATTTAGCCGTTAGGGACCACAATGGTAATTTGCAATGGATATTATATAAACTTTAAATATTTTCTTTTCATTCAAAATTTTGCGCCTTTTCTTATTCTCTTCATTTCTTCTTCTTTTCTCTTCTTCTTCATCATTTGACTATGGATCAGGATCGTACTCCCATCGCTCATAGCTGGCCTGTTGTTCGACATTCGAGTGCCTCGTTCTTTGAGCTTGAATTTCGATTTAGAGTTCTCCCTCACTCCTTCTCTAGATGCACACCTTTATTCTGCAGCTACATGAGAGCTTAGTCATTTTTTCTAGCTTTTTCTCTATGAATTTACATTAGGTTAGTTAGATATTGTGTTATGCATGCCTAATTTACTGAACAAATCATAGAAAACTAGGCGTAGATCTAAATTTTTACAAAAAATGAATGTTGGAATTCAGCCTCTGCAGCGCTAAGGGGTCGCCTTAACATGAGCCGAAGGACTGTTAAGGCGTCGTCTTTACACAGTGGAGGCGTCGTCTTTACTCCATGGAGGCGTCGCCTCTGCGGTTTTTACCCAAAAAAATGCTTTATTTTTTATGGAATTTGATACTTAGCCTCTTGATTACTTCCTGCAGCTTAACATGCACACCGTAAAAGGGTGGTGGGAACATTACTGGTGTCCGTGAGTGGTATGAAACCTTTACTGATAAGATCTGTACTAAGATTTGAGACACCGGCTTCAAGCCTTTTATTTTGGCTCTCCTACCTGTCAATGACCGGAATGACCTTCATAGATTGTATACTCTGATGGAGCGGTGGATGGATGCCATATATACCTTCCATTTACCTTGAGAGGAGTTTACACTAGATCTTATTTCATTTACGGCCATTATGGGGATAATATACACTAGCCCATTCCCTTCGACAGGAGATTGGAGATGACATCTCCGTCTCATGTGGCCTACATTGATAGATTGCTCGACATAGCTCCCCTTATGAAGGGAACTCGCACTATCAAGGTGGACTCTATCTTTGCTTACTACTCTACCATTCGACCCCGACAGCATTACTATACCCAGGCGGATCGATTAGTTAGTTCAGGCCTTCCTCTTCTATCTGCTTGGCACCACCCTATTCTGTGACACTGCGAGCTCTATAGATTTGATGTTCGTGATGCCACTGTGAGATCTAGACCTCGTTGCCTCCTTTAATTGGGGATTAGCAGCTTTGGCGTATCTATATTGGAGCATGGATGAGTTTATCCACGGGGCTAGGAGGTTTTGCAGTTTCTGGCATGCTACCCAGGTATTTTCTGCCTTACTCTTTTAATCATTCTTAATTATGTGTCCTGTGTTATGAGATTAAAAATTTTACAGGTTTGGAGACTTAAGCTCGGGTTAATTAGAGGGGTGATGCCTGTAGGTACTAGGGCTTTCCCAGTACTGAGTCGATGGGGCACCAGCCGGATAATGAGGCATGACCTGGCCAGCATCCATGTTCACCGTATTCGTCTTGACACATTACCCTGGGAGGAGGTACGCCTGTATAATAAAATTATATTGATTAGTATTTTATCATTTAGCATTTTACCTCACACTCTTTCTTTTCTTTCTGTCAGGTTATGGCTGATCCGTGGGGGCCCCTAGAGGGCTGGTTCGTGGCTATGGTCCGATTTGGGCTATTAGCTGCTAGGAGAGTCCTGCTTGTAGGGCCTTTCTACCGAATGTGGTTCCTCGATGAGTGCATCTGGGACTAGCATTTGGGACTTGACTGGAGACGCACATATATGTCCCCTCCTCCCTACATATTTTGGACACACCGGCTTGTGGGCATCAATCTAGTGCAGTCATTGAAAGGGAAGGTCAGTGATCATTTGCTTGCTTGCACCACCATACGGTAAATGGTATTTATTGAGGCTGCCCTATTGCAGCAAATCCCGGTATCAGGCTTTGTTTCACAGGTACAGTCTAAATTCCTTTATGATTATTTTGTTTAGGTGCCATCTAATTTTCTAATCCATTTCTTTTTAGTTTCATGCTAAGGGAGCCGGTCCCAGGATTCGATCTCCTCCTTCGAGGGAGCGGCCTACCCAGCGGGTCCGTGTCAGTTCTCCTACTACTGATGCTGGTCCAAGTACTTCTCAGGCTCGTGCAGCTCCACAGAGGTCCCTAGCACTTCATGGGCTCAGGTGGCCTCTAGCTCGGGACCACAAATTATTGGTTGGTCCTTTCCACATATTTCATATCTCATTACTAGATTCTGGGCTCCTTTTGGTGGCATGTCTCGCCAGTTCTTGACATTGGATGACAGTTTGTCACCCCTTCCTACTCATGTTGTTGCCACCCATGTGAGGTTTACTAACTTTTACTTTTTCCATTTACTTCTAGAAAAAATGTTAGTACTAATACAACCTGTGCAAGCAAATTGTTAGAGAGCAGAGCGAGTAGCTATACCGGTTGGTGAAGGCCAACCGGGACTTCACACTACAAATCACGGAGCATTAGAGGGTATCCATTCATTATTATTCTTTTATGTATGCATGCATGCTTGTATGATTTTTACTTACCTGATTTTTTTTTTGTTTGGACAAACCCATTGTAAGAGTAAGGACGCCCAGATCAAGATACTTCGCCAGCAGCTAGTTACCTTCCACATGGAGAGTGAGGACGCTGATGGTGATGATGATGAGGTTGATGGTGTCCCTGCCATAGGTGTTCAGGATGCTGGTGGCGCAGACATAGGCATGGTCCAAGAGGGTGATGATGATAAGGAGGATGGTGAGGAGACCAAGACCGAGGAGGATTAGGATAGATAAATATGTAATTGTATAGGTAGACTTTTTTTTTTTTGGGTTTTGGTATTGTACACAAAAATTTTTTTGATATATATATTCTCTATTTTTCTTCTAGAAATTGTGTGCCCTTTTATTGTGCTACAATTATGTTTGATTTCACTGGCATGCATGTCTGATTCCTGACCCCTTTTTCTCAAAAAAAAATCATTTTCACTATGGAATGGACACTGAGGCGTCGTCTTAGTGTAGAGACGTCGCCTCTGTAAAGAATGGGCCACAAGAAAAAATGTTTAGGCTCAATCTCATATGATTCACTAATTCATCATTATGGGCTTAGATTTTATAAACAAAAGGGTTATATGGCATAATATACGTGTAAGTTACTAGGGCCACTATATGGGCTAGACCTTAGGTAAGGTTAAAGGCTCTCAAAAATTTATAATTTCTTTATGTCTCCCCAATTAAGGGTCCAAGCGACGTACTCAATTGTATTCCAACATAAGTTATAATAGCTAAATACACCACCACCAAGTTTGAGTAAAACAAGGCAGCAATGCACTAACTACTATTGGCTTATCGATACAGTGAACACATTGTGTGAAAGTGTAGTGATGCAAAGGAAATGATTATTGGACAAACAACCATAATAAACAAAACACTGGAATCAACATCTATATCCCCAGTGGAGTTGCCACTTTAGGCGGCGAGATTTAGCACGTGCCCTAGTATTCAGCAACCATGACATTGTACTAGCTTTACAACCTACTTGGGAGTATAGAACTAGCCAAAAAGTATATAATTGGAGAATGAATCACCATCTAGATAATTAATCAGGACTACCAAATTTTACGGTAACTAGATTCCATATAATCATCATATAAACAAACATCCATCCAAAGAAAAGGGAGGTAGGAGAAAAAAATATAACTCAGGGAAAAGAAAAGGATTACAACTCATAAATAAAAGTACAATTTAAACTTCCTAACTAACTAAGCTCATTCTCAATAGACTTTTATAAAGTCCAACTCCACAATTTACTAATCTACAAAATAAATAGGTTAGTTCAAAGCCCATAAAAAATAAATAAATAAAGTTCAAAATAAATTATTACTAGGAAAAAAAAACTAAATAAGACGCCCACTGGGTAAGCACATTAAGCAAACCTATTAATTATTGGACCTTACAAAATATTTGAAAATTCAATAGAAGTTAAAAAATAAACAAAATAAATAAAATGACGAATTATGGATGCGCTAAATTACAAAAATACATGGATATGAAAAATAGTAAAATTGACAATTATACACAAATAACACTAAAAATAATAAAAAATTCCACAAATACAAATAAATCTAATCTAAATCTAGAATTAAAATTTAGTTAGGGTCAAATTAAAATTAACCAAAATTACTTAAAACTCAAAATATGTTAATTTTACTAAATTAATTACAACCTAAATAATTATTATATTTTATATATTTCCTAATTAATCTTATTTTAATTAACACATAAAAAATAAAACCAAATGAATAAAAAAAACAAAAATTAAAAATACATACACAAATCCATATTAACCTAATTCCAATTAATCAATTAAATAAAACAAGATTAAATCAATTAACAAATAAAAGGAAAAATAATAATAATTTCATAAATTATAATTAACCCTATCTGACTAGTACAATCAGTATTAAATCAACTAAACAAAATAAGAAAAGATAAAAATACAAATACACAAATTCTAGTTAATTAAATTTCTATTAACTAATAAACAAAATAAAATCAGATTAATTGAACTAAATAAAGAAAAGAAAGTAAAAGAAAACAAAAATCAAAAGAAATAATAAAATAACAAAGAATCGGGAGGACCTAATAGAATTGGTAAAACTTTAATTGCAAATGAAATTTATTTAAAATTCATTCAAGAATAAAATGAATTTCTTGAATTTAACCAAACACAGCATTAAAATTCTTTTGGTTTAACTATAAATAATTTTATAAATTTAATAAGTTAAAATTCTAAATGAATCTTTTATTTAAAGCAAATTAATAAAAGTTAAATTTGAAAAGAAATTTCATGAAATTATTTAAAAATGTCCCTTTCCTTGCCTTAAAATGCTTTTGGTTTGAGTGAAAGTTGAGGAGGAGAAAGAAAAACGATGTCGTATTAACATTTGTAAATTTTCATATCTCTATCGCGTTTTGTTTCCCTCTTGACAAGATTCCCAAAATGTTAATGGCTCAAGATCTATCCTTCTCTAAAACCCTAAACCCCACTCTTTCTCCCTTCCTTCTCCGTGCAACAACTCCACCACTTAATAAACCGCAATTCCTCTCGACTCTCTCTTCCTCCCGCCAAAAGGCTCTAGACATACGGGCACTTGCTGGCCGTAGCAAGAAGAAACCCGGAGGCACCTCATCCGGTAGAATTGAGGGAAAAGCCGAGTTTCGCCGAAAAATTAGGCGCAATGCTCGCCAGAAATCTAAGAAGCTGGCAGAATCGTTCTTCTACCGGCTGAAAAACCCCAAAGGTAAATACGCTGATAACTTGACAGAGGATGAACTTAACTTAATTGGTCTTGGTTATGACCGAATGGTAAGGTTTATGGAGAAAGATGACCCCAATATCAAGCATCCCTATGATTGGTACAAATACGGTGAGTTTGGGCCTTACTCGTGGCGTGGAGTGGTTCTTGGGGATCCAATCGTGGGTCGTTTTACTGATGAGAGAGTGACTATGTATAGTGAAGTGAAAGATCAGGAAGAATGGGAAAAGATTGAGCAATTTGAAATGGAAGTTGATTTTGGGGAGAGATTGAAACAGATGGATAAAAGTGTTGGGTTTAGGCATTATTGGGTTTTTGTTAGGCACCCGAAATGGAGATTAAATGAACAGCCATGGCAGCAGTGGACATTGGTGAGTGAAGTTGTTATTGAGGCTGGTAAACAGAGGATAGATAAGTGGAATTTGATGGGAAGACTAGGGAATACATCTAGGAAATTGATAACACAGTGTGCTGCTTGGTTTAGACCAGATATTATTTATGTTAAGAGGCCGGTTTATCAGTGTAGATTTGAGCCTCAGATGGATTTTTTCAGGGCTCTAACGCCGTATTTGGATCCCAAAACAGAGAAGGATTTTATGTTTGAGTTGAGGAATGAGGAGGATGGAGGGAGTGTAGAAATGTGTACATATTATGAAGGCTTGTGTAAGATCGTGAAAGTGAGTCAGAAAGCATTTGTGGATGATGTGGTGAATGCATATGAGAAGTTGAGTGACGAGAAGAAATCCAAGTGTTGGGAGTTCTTGTTGAGGAATCATCCAGTGCAGTTGTTGCATCCATATACTAAGGAGTGGAAAGCTAAGTTGGAGGAAATGGAGCTGGGTTGTGATGCACCGGATGATGATGACGATTATAATAAGAATGACAATGAGTTCACGGAATGGATTGAAGAGGATAGTGATGATGACGAGAACGACGAAGATCAGGATGATCTCGTCATGGATATGCAAGAAGGCGGAGATGAAGATGCATTGGAGGATTTGAGTGATGAAGAAGATGAAGAAGAGGATGATAAGTATTGGGATGAGAAGTTTAAAAAGGAAACAAGTAGTGCAGAGGCAATGGAGAATCTTGCGAAATTCAGTGTAGAGACAACTACTGCATTTTATAAGAGGCAGCTAGAGGGAATGGAAGCACAAGAGAAGGTGAAAATTGAAAAAGATGGAGATGAAACGGCCTTGAGAGGTGTCAGGGCAAAAGTACACCCAAAAGAATGGAAGATTGCAGGAATTGGTAAATGGAGGAAAAGGATCAGGAAGAGCAGAATCCCTCCAGAGCTGTTCTTGCGAGCAGCAGTTAGACCCTTCACTTACAGGAATCTTGTCAAGGAGATTGTTTTAACAAGGCATGCCATCTTGGATGGTGAGATTGGTAGTAAATAGGCCCACTGGTACAAAGAAACTTTAGATTTTTATGATCTTCTGTAATTTTCTTTTAATATTTTAATTTTGACAAAAATATTCAGATTTAGCAAAAATATTTGAAAATTTTAGTAAAAAAAAATATTTAGTCAAAATTAAATAAAAATGCTAATGTCACATCTTATAAAAAAATCAGTTTTACTTTTTTTGAAGTTCTAAATTTATAATGGTCTATTTATATACAAAAAAAAAATTCAAACATTTTAAAATTTTGTCAATTTTATCTCAACTTTTAATTTTTGATAAATTATTTTAATTTAGCCAATTCAATCAAATTTAATACAAATAATTATTTATATCAAACTAAATAAAAATACAAACACAATAGTAAAGAATTAAATTTACTATATATATATATAGCGTCTTTTATTTAATTTTGACCAAATGATTTTATATATGAATTTTTTTAAACAAAATTAACAAAGGATAAATTTATAAAAATTCACAAACAATTGAATTTTTTATACCAATATATGTTTATAAATTTTATAATATAAAGAATAAATTTATAATTTTATAGATGTCATGACAATATTTTCTACTTGAATATTTTGACCAAATACCTATTTATGTGGATATCTTTTTCAAAATTAAAAAGTTGAGATAAAATAAAAAAAAACACCATAAACGTTTGAATTTTTTATAATAATGTACCATTAAAATAATATTGAAAAAAAAAATTAAGTCTTTAAAATGATGATGTTGTGATGTCTTATTTTAGGACTCAATTATAAAAGAGTTTAGCTAATGGAAGTAACTTTTTAAACTTATAAAAAATTCAATTTTAAAACAAAATATCTTATTAGACTTTTGTTTTAGAAATTGAAATTTTATAGAGCCTATTCAAGGAATTTGGATAACTGAGACACTACGATGAACTGTTTAATGTAGAGGAGCAGAGGGCTATAATGCGAGTTCTTGTTACTAGGAGAGGACAATAAAATTGTTAGGATATAACAATAGGCAATTACACTGTGAAATCTGTCTGGGTATAAAGTGTTAAAACAGATTAAAGATAGTGAAGATGCTGCTTTGATTCCTAGGGATCAACTCCCCAACCTGGTAAATTATGGAAATCTAAATGGCAATTATCTGCTCTCCCCTAAGTTAAAAATGTTTGTGTGGGAATGTGCAACAAAGTCGCTAGCTACTAAAGAAGGTTTAGTTATGAGAGCCAGAGGTTGTGGTATGGACTAATGTTGTAGTATGTAGTCAGGCCCCTCACACTTGGAGCATGCCCGAGACTTACTTGGTTTGGCAGTCCTATGGGACATACTCCTAATTCTGTAGGCTTCTGCTCATGATTGTCTGTTGAAAACACTGCTGAAAGCTAATAATGCTGTAAACCGCTTATCTTACGGGCGTACATAGAAAGCTTGGAAAAAATAAATAAATAAATAAGTGCAATTTTGGTTTCATATTTTGACAAAATTAGTCCTGTAATTTTTTTCGATATTTAATTACTTTATATATATTTTTTTTTTACATTTTAGTACCCTTCTAACTAATATCATCATTATTTTATAAAAATATTGATATAATATTAAATTTTAATGATAAATTTATTTTATATATAATTTATTATCGATAGATTTTATTTTAAAAATTATTTTTTTATTCATAAAAAATTAAAAATACATTTAAACTTGATTTGTTGTAAGTTCATTGTAGTTAGTTGAATAATATATCACTCATTGTATAATTTTAGTATTAAAAATCCATATTATTTTAACATTAATACATATTTTTAAATAATAATTGGTAATACATATTTTTTAACATAACATTAAAAATCCGTATCACTCATTGTATAATATTTTTTTAAAAATAATCATTAGGAAATGAAATAAATTTTTTAATGGAATTGAACCAAATAAAAGGTAATTGTGCTTCTTTCTCTTAACATCAAACAGCAGTGCCAGGCTGCCAGCTTGCTTTTCTAAGTCGAGAGATCATTTAGGCTTAGTTATTCATGCTGCAGCATAGTGTTTCAATTCCTCAGTTTTAGTTGCAAAGTTGCTAGCAATTAGAGAAGCAGTCAGATATTAGGAAAATCATTCTCTTCAAGGCATTATTATTGAATCTGAATATGATAATTTGGTGGCCATCGATAAGTGCAAGGACCATGACGCTCAAGTGCCTGACAGTTGCTGTATTGGAGGAGATAAGTTACAAGCACATTGACATATTATATTTTCTACAACACCGCTACCCAGAATAATTCAGTGGCAGAATGGCTTTCAAAGCATGATTTTAAGCAATCTGTTCACGTATGCTTGCAATTCTGCTAATGTGCTTCATGAGTCAAAAGATTGGTTCAATAGAGGCTTTTCCTCCGTTCAAAGTTGCAAGTAATAAATGACGTCCTTGTGTTAAAAATATATGATGTCCTTGTGTTAAAAGTTGTAAAAACTATATAAACTTATAAGACTCCAGTTAGCACAAATATAAAAGTTAAGTTGGAGGTTTAAAGTGATAAATAATGGTGTGAAATATTATCAAGTTTAATACCAAAATGCTGCCAAATTTCAAAATATTATTTAAGAATCCGAGTTAAACCCATCAACTTAATAATTCATTTCAATTTTCTTTTCCAGAAAAGCAAATCTAATGATAAATTAAACTAACTGCATATTATCAAGGAATAATAACTATTACCCCTGAGGTTAGACCATAATTACTACTTCATCCTTCTTTTTTAAAAAATAATTAAAAACTCCCTCAATTTTAGTTTCGTGAAACTATTTCCTCCCTCCATTTAAAAGTTTGAGAATATTTTTGGAATATACTGTTAGCCAAAGGTCAAAATGCCAAATAATTACAAAAATTCTAAAAATACCCTTAACATTTACAAAAATAAACTTAATTTAATTAAAACTAAAATTTACAAATATTCTTAGAAATAAAATGCAAATACCTATATAATTAGGTGTTCCGATATAATTGTACTTTTTTAATTCAATTAAGAATAATTTAAAATTTTTATTATTTTCTATATTATAATGGTGTAAAAAACTAAATGATTTTTAAGAAAAAAGGAAAATAAAAATAAACTAAGTATAGTCTAACATTATAAATTTCATCAACATGTATTTTTATAATTTTTTATTTTTAATGGAAAATTTTTGTTGTTGAAATTATAATTTTTTAATTTAATTTAGTCATAACTTGAATGTTTTTATTATTTTATAATTGTGTAAAAGATGTAAATGAATTTTTCTAAAAAAAGTGAAAATAAGAAGTTACTTAAGTATTGTA
>CATIWO010873885.1:0-16731 GCA_949673435.1 Macaranga tanarius | reverse complement strand
GTTATTGGATCAAATATTAACAACTTGGACAACTTGTAAAATATGGATTCAACATAGATTCTATTTAGGCAAAGTTTCCTTAACCAACTAAAAGTTTCTTGCACATTGATAGCTTCAGTAAGAACATATTCCATTATACCTGCAAGAGAAGATGTTTTAGCTACTGTAAATAGTCCAACTTCATTCCTTAATATGCAACCAATATTATATTTGTTTGATACTTAAAACAAGGCTACATTAAGATTGTATTTCATCCATTTTGATAAGGGGCACTACCACAAATAGCTTGTATGGGAACTGCAGTGCTAAGAGTTATCAGTCACTATTGTTAGGATTCTTCCATTGTTACAAAATATATAATGCAACTAAACAACATATTCTTCTAATAGTCTTTATCCTTTCAAACAATTTCATGTTGCTAGTATTGTAGGCTCCAAATGCACAAGATGATTTAATCTCAACACACTTGAAGATTACTTACTACAAATTGACTTATCGTATCTAGAAAATTTGAATCAAGTTTCTTATACTTGAATCCAAAATTTTGGCTAAACAATAGCCTATAGATCAATTTTAAGGCCCAACCTACGAAAAGAGTCTTGAGAAAAAAGATACAAGAAGTTTTTGGAAAGTCGTTGAGGTGTGGTAAAAGATATGGGAACTAGAACAAGCTAAGTAAGAAATGACACTACCAATTTTACATTATGGTTTTTAGAACTTTTTGAGTGATTGAGGAGCTAAGAAAGAAGTAATATGTAAGTAATAAGATTAATGATAAGACTAATTATTAGTTACTCTTAATTGATAAAACTGATGGAGAATTTATGTATAAAAGTAAGAAAGAGTAGTAGACATAGAGAATAATCTTAAATAACATATCATCAAACAATCATCTCAAACACAGTCAAATATTAACAACTCAAATCATAATCAACATCATCAAACTTTTATTTTTAGTAATCTTTCATTCATGTTATTATTTTAAACTATCAAATACTTCAAGTTTAATTGTCTTCCATTAAGCAATATATGAATTTTCTTTACAACTATTGATCATTACACTATAATTTTTCTCATAGTTAATTCAAAGTCTACTAAATTTACAAATCCCATTAGAATTTGAGCAAATTATGATAAAATATCTCAAAAATTCATGTTGTTTGAATAAAACTTAGGTTTCGCTTTGAGAAAGTAATTCCTCTAGCAAGCTCGTATGTTAAACCAAATTCGGTTCGTCAAAAAAAATAACAACAATCTTTTTGGCACACTTGGTAGGACCCATCCCAAGGAAATAACAATGTTAAAAAGTGAAAAAAACTAAGTTTGGTGACCCGACCAATTTGCCTACAGAAACAGGTGATGATTCAAAGAAATAAATAGAAGAAGGCTCAAAGCCTTATTATCAAAATCGAAGTGAGGATCCTTTTGGCTTAATAAGGCAAAATCTTAAAATAATCAATGTTACTTTAACTACTACTAGTGAGGGCACTAATGTTAAAACTATATTTTTAGAAAGAATCAAATAAATTCAAATTTCAATATTGTAAATAAATAGTACATTAAACTTTTTCTTTTTTGTAAATTTTCCCCACATTTAGTAATTTAAATTGTATTTTTATAATTTTACAATTCTTTGTCATTTTGCATGAAAATTAAATATTTCATCTAAATGTCTACTTTAAATGTATTCTTTTGCATAAAAGTTCATTTTCGACGAAACAGATGTGTATTTCAAAATTTACATAAAAATTATATTTTTCATTTACATTTTAGCATTATTAGCATAAAAATCATATTTTTGCACACTCTATTCTTATAACATGAAATATGCATTTTGCATATACTTTTAGGTCCTTCGCACTAGTTTATATTTTATTTATTCATCTTTATGCCAATTCATTTGATTTTGGTTCAATGCTTTTCTTTGACTAATTGATGCTTTGATCATGTGATGGACGAGATACTTTGTGAATGAAGATATGTCCATGGATATATGATTAGGCATGCCTATTGGTTTTAGGATTATATTTATTTTCTGCTTCTCTTTTTACCATTTTGATATCTAATAGGATTTTGATCAAAGTGATATATCCTCAATCCCTTCCCCTTTTATTATTTTATGGTGTATGGCTATATATTGTGTTTATTGTGAATGTGGTGAATGCTTGCATTATCTTTGCCATTATAAATTTGAAATTAGAGTAATGTGACAAGCAAGTTGGTGTTGTATAACAATAAATAGTCAAGTAAAAATTACTTCTAAAACTCAGAATCTTTGACAAGGAAAATGAATTTTGCATAGTCCAAAGATCTGTTTCTCATTTCTGAGCGATCGGGTGCGACTCCAATTGCACGAGACTTCTTTGGGAATTCTTGAAAAAGGGTTCTTGATCTACCCTTTTGAAAGGCATATTCGGCCAAATCCCTCAATCCCTTATGATGCCCAGCAAAAATCAGCTTGTTCACATAACTTTCTAAATAATAAGGAATTACCAATTTATCTTCAAGAATAGTGACTCAACCTTAACCCTCAGAGCAGCAAGATGAGCTTGGACAATCATCCATTATGAGGACTGATGTTGAGGGAATTCAAATTCATGGTGATGACAACAAATACGTTCCACCACATAAGAGGGAATAGTCTAAAATTATGAAATAAAGGAACAATTCACAATGGACGGAATGACGATTCACAATGGACAGAATGACCATAATAGTAATAATCTAAATAATAATAGATTTATTCTTAATCAGCAGTTCTTTGGTAGGACAAATTCAAGCTTGTAGCCTAGGATTTATGATCGAGAGGCAGTTCATCAATGGAGAGACCCTGGGGATATTATTCCACCTATAGATCGACCTATTTCTCAGGGCCAAAGTACAAATATCTCAACCTTGTTTATCTCCAACTCAACCTCCAAGGATAGGGGTGGATTTGGAGATGGTTCATAATGTTGTAAAAGAGCTTTATGAACTTGGTCTATGCCAAATTGACCATGAAAAATTCCATAAGCCATAACTTGATGATATTGATAGGGATAATCCCTATCCAAATGGATATCGCATTTTAAAATTCTCCTTATTTTATGAGAAAAAGAAAAGGCAATCAACCTTAGAGCATATTACACGCTTTACCATTTAGTATGGCGAGCTCGCCACTTATGATAATTTCCCCAATTTCAAGCTAAGACTTTTTCTTAATACATTAACTGGGGCAACTTTCACATGGTATGCCACTTTACCTAGAAATTCAATTTTTACTTAGAAGGAGATGGAACCTCAGTTCTACACTCAATTGCTGAATTGTCAAGGGTAACTCAAAGAGCTGGAGAAATTGTTAATTTATTTATTACAAGGTTCAACAAGATGAGAAAAATATGCAAAATCCTCTTGGTTGAAACTAAGTATGTGAAGATGGCATAGAGATGCCTTAATATTAAATTGAGGAAAAAGTTCCAAGGCATAGAATTTAGAGACTTTTATAAGTTGGCTGCAAAAGTTATTGAGTATGAAGAACTGTTCATAGACGAAAATAAAAAAAAGTCTGCTGTGAGGACATACTATCAAGATGTTACAGCCACAAAAATTATAGTAGCATACTTAGCTACTGCTAGTTTATGTATATATCCACTACTAGAGAAGAAGGTTTTAAAAACTTGAAAGAAACCTTAAGGCTTAAACGCTCAAATTCAATACATTTTGAGATTTTTAAAGTTGACTAAATCTTTGATTTTCTTTTGAAGGAAAATTTCATTAAATTACTTTCAAGTCACAAGCTGCCAACTAAGGAAGAACTAAAAGGGAGGGAGTACTTTAAGTATCATAATTCTTTTAATCATTCCACTAATATCTGTTGAATATTTAAAAATGTGATACAATATCAAATTAATAAAGAACTATTAAAGTTCCCAAAGAAGAAAGAAGTAATGCTTGTTAAAGAATATCCATTCCCACCTGTGGTCTTAGTCAATTCCATTAATGTTAACTTGAGGACACTATTAGATTTAAAGAAAAAATATATAGATAAAGAGAAGTCATTGGAATCTTGCCATGAGTAGAAGAAATTGAAGTTAAAGATTAATGAAATCCCTCATAGTAAGTTCATTGATGGAAGATACATGAAAAATATTTTTTCGCTATGTGTGAAAAATGAAAGAGAAACAAAGGAAATAAGTGACTGGCCTCAGATCAAGAATTTACCACTTAGCAAATATAGTGGCAATATATTTTTTTTTGGATTTTATAAGTTTGCTTGATAATCACTACTTTAAAATAAAAATTTTAAGTTTTTTAAGTTTTTGAGTGTTAACAATTTCTTAGTTTGGTATTTTGGAAAAGTATAATAGTTTCTTTGGCTTACTTGTTAGTGTGTGAATAGTGCTGTGAATAATGATATGTTAACAAAATTTCAATAATATCACGACTGAAAATGGAGCTTTTTGTTTCATAAATAATATATGATTATGGTGCATATGTGAAGTGATCAGTAAAATAAGTCATATAATAAAAATTTCTTTAAGGATTTCTAATTTCGTTTTCAAAGAAAAAGGAAAGTTATGAGAATTCATAGTCGAGGGATGACTTCAATGTAAAAGCTGTAATATTTACCTCAAATTTATCTAACTCATTGGGTGATATCTGAGACTTGTTTGTTAGCGGAAGAAGAATGTGGAGCAAAACTCAACAATATAAGTCGTATTATTAAAATGAATATAGTGAGAGATTGACACAATTAAAGTAAGTGAAGCTAAGATAGTGATGATGATTGTCACACATATTTAACAGTATCCTGAGTATCTATTACTATAACAATAGATAGTTACAGTATCCTGAGTATCTATTAAAGAAAGCCCAGGAATCCTAGAAGTTAAAGAATTACACATCTTAGTTGCAAAATAGTTTGAAACCATAATTATTAAAAGTGAATAAGAGACAAGTGTTCAACGAACCTTAAGGTAAAAGCACAACCCAAACAAGGTAATTTCTTTAACATTTTTGTTAAAGTAAATGAAATGTTAGAGCTATGCAAAGAAAAGTCATGGCTAATGATATGATAACGTAAACATTTTTAAAAAACCATGGCTTACTAACATATAAATTCGGTGTAGCACCCTCCAGGTACCACATATAAGTATCCAAACTTCAAACCAATACATGGCATATGAAAAATTTTTCTCAAAATATATATATATTATACAAAAATTATGTTTGATACATTGTAAATACTCAAAATATAAAGTTACATAATACTAAATTATACATATGAACTCAGTTCAAAATATTCAAATGTCACAATACTTATATGATCATACGGATGGAGATGTCGACACCAAGCTTGCCTTTTAACCCATATGAGCTCACGACCAAACTCACTTCAAGCTTTTTATCCAGCAAGCCTGAAACTACAATTTGCAAAGGAATGAGCTTGCAACTCAATAAGCAATTATTAAAATAAGTATTCATATAATTCTTCTCAAGAACAAATTAAGAAAAATAATTATAAATAATTAATAAAGGACCACACGATCTGAAACACGGCCGTGTTTCAAACTATATTTGTCTCGGATCAAATTGTAACATTTATACACTGCCATGTACACGTCCGTGTACATTCCCGTGTAGCTCTCGGTTAAGAATTCATAATTTCACAATCCATACACGGTCATGAACACACCCGTGTACCATCTCGTGTAACTCTCTGTCCAAAATGTATAATTTTACAATGTCATACATAGCCATATACATGCCTGTATACTCAACCGTATTGCTTTCGGTCCGAAATACATAATTTTATAATTTGGTACACGGCCATGTACACACCTGTGTACTAGGCCATTTAGCTCTCGGATACAAACATGTCATATACAATACAACCATGTCTTAAATCAAACTAACTCGTATATTGACACACGGCCTAAGACACGCCCGTGTCTCGACCCGTGTCACTATCCTGATAGCATATTTTTACAATCTTTCAAGTAAACCGCAACATATTCACAAACACATTATATCAATAGCAATCTAGCAATTACTAACATAAATATAGATGGGTGTACATACTCAACATCTACACCCCACCATATTTATCACATTTACATCTTGCACCAAAATCCTCATTCAGCATTATATAAATAATCATAATTTTATATCATTGATTCTCAACTATTGGTTTCATAATTATACCATTCCAAGCAATCCACAATTCATAATCCCACAATCAATGTATATAAATACATTTTTCATCAATCATACTTCACATGCCATCCACAATTCATATACATAAATAATGCAATGCAAAAATGCGTGATGATGTAAGTTAGTATCTAGCTGGAATTCTCAACACACATCACACACGTTTCGCACAAGGCTCATTTTTTCTTTTCTTTTCTTTTCATTTTCTTTTTCTTTTCTTTTTCATATATTTATTTTCATATACCCGTGGCCATTCCTGAGACTCTCTGTCCAACTTAGTCTCAGATCTCACGCGTAAATATATATCATATGAATGGCCATATCTGAGACTCTCTGCCCAGCTCAATCTCAGATCGTGGAGCTCAATCTCACACACACATGTTTTCTTCGCATTCCTCACATTCCTCACATTATGCCATATGCATATATTTCATCATTCTTATCATTTCCATTTCTCATGGTGAATCACAATTCACCTTTCTCACAATAACACACACACACACACACACACATATATATATATATATATCTCACATCAATCTAATTACATATTCAATATTCTTGCCACTTAAATGGCAAACACAAATCAACATAGTTAAATAACTATAGTCACTTGAAAATTACTACATGTAAGCACTATATTAATAATTACTTATCTCAAGCCTTCAACTCCTTCTTAAATAAAAGCTCTCCTTATTGAATATGGTTTCCTCTAACTCTATCAACTCCTATACATAATTATGTGCCAACTTCAACAAGTAAGCATAGCAATTCACCATAAAATCACAAAAGGACAACTAGATGCTCAAAGTTCAATATACCTAAACAATTCACACACATGTTCAAAAATTATAAAAATATTACTAAAGCTAGACCTATGAGTCTACTTTAAATCCTAATAGGAATTACTCAATTTGGACGTGTGTGGAATTAATTATGGATTTTTTATGTAACTCGGTTAAAACAAGCAAAATAGAATTGACAGCATGAGCACGAAAATATAAAGCCCTGCCAATCAGTCTTAATAGCAAAATCAACTAAACTACAAAATACAAAAGTTGTAGAAAACACTCTAAAGTTTTCAGATCATCTGAACTTGCTCAATTGAGAGTTCTATAACTCTAGATATCACTGTATAACTGAAATACAAGAAAACTCATAACCAACTTACATGCACTGCTGTTAACATGTTTAATGCATGATGTTCATATTACTTTCAACAATCACACATACATTTAAAAATTACCAAATTCACATAAACTCTTCATATATGAGTCTACTTTCAATATCAACTGAAATCACTCAATTATCACTTGTAGAAAATTAATTATAATAAATAGAGTAACATCAAGTCACACAAAGTGACAAAGTGAACAATAAAATGTCTAATTAATTTCGACCATCTAAACAATATTTTTAGCTCAGACTCAAAACTTAAGAGTTACAGAAAACTCTCTGAAGTTTCTTTAGAATCAAACAAAACCAAATTTAGAACTCTATAGCTCGAGTTATAGTAAAAATATGGAGACTGAAATTTTGGCAAAAATAGAGCATGAATTTAAACCCCCTTCACTAACTTAATCACAACTCAATCAAAAACACAAATAGCTTACCAAGTGATGCTCTTGAACCTTGAAGGTTACTCATTCTAGCCTAGACTCCAAATTCCACAGCCAAATCCACTCTCTCTTCTCACCAAATCCCTAGTTCCCTTTTGAAAAAAAATGAGTGCAACTTAGCTAGTACAACAATAGCTCACCCACCAACATTTTATGCATAGCCACATAAGGAAGAAGAAGATAGAAGCAAAATTTGTAATATTTATTACCAAATATCCACTTAGCTCCTTAATGAAATATCACTCTTCCCATCTAGTCTTTGAACTTCTAATTACTACACTCTAGTCCTTATTTTCTTACAATTTAATCTCAAACAATGCCCAATTTCCAATCTAACAACATCTCACCTCACTACATACCCCTATAGACCACATATAATTCAACAAGTAATTACTCGCAATATGCATAAAATTCACATACTTCAGGCATAATGATTTCTAATGCATCATATCCACTCTTATCAAATAATATAAAATGAAATGTATAAAATTACATGCCTCCACTTTGCAGGCGTTACAATTCTCCCCTCTTTATAAAAATTTCATCCCCGAAATTTAATATCTCACTATCTTCCAAAAAAAATACAGATTTTTCTATTTCATTAGCTCTTCTACTTATTATGTTACTTTTTAGGTGAATGATAACTTCACTCTACCTTTACTATTGGAATCCCTTTATTCCTCAATCACTTCACCTTTTGATTTAAAATTTCTATCTCAGGCTTTTATATCGCATGACTAGGATCCGATCTATATCGTTTTAATAATAACACATGAAATACATCATGATAAAATAACAATTTCCTTAGCAAATCCGATTGATATGCCAATGGTCCACCTTCTTTACAGTTTTATATTGTTCTACATATCTCAAACTCAATTTTCCTTTTCTTCCAAATCTTAAAATTCCCTTTTTAGCCTTCTCAATCATATGAATTCAGCACCCAAAGGAATGAATCACATAAATGATACTTAATATAATGTACCTTATCAGAGGTTAAATTCTCCCCTTAAGTTGTCAGGTTAATATGAATTACAACCGATGCAAATATCTCATCTTTATGTATATGTTAAACCTTAGACATAAAAGAACCATTGTTCCTATTTAACTAATATATATATATAGTAGACCTCTTCAATATAGAGGTACTAAAGCTCTCAGATTTAAATTTAATTCCTTTGTGACATATAGAGGCTATAACAACAAGATTATATTCTTCTTTTAGAGCTCCTAATTAGTTGAGACTTATAACAATATAACATGCAAGGATGAACATTTTTCTTATGCCAAAATGAGCAATTTCACAAGAAAAATCGAAGCTTTATTTATATATATATATTGCATGCCATTAAAAGATCCTAAAGATTATGCAAATTTAAAAAATTGTAACTCTTATCTCACACTCATAAAATCATTTTCACATCAACCATTTAATTCCTGAAACTCAAAAACATTTACAAAATAAAATCTTTACTCACAATAATACATGTATAACCATACTAGAAGAGCATAAATATAATCAATAAGCAATTTAGTACACGTCTTACGAATCTCATATCTTAATATTTTATTTAATGTTTACACTTATTTCAATAATAAGGCAATAATTCACACTTTCTCCTCTCAATCTCATTATTTGGTATCATTTTATATTTCACATAGTCGATGGTCACAAAGCCAATTAACTTAATCACACATCATAGCATCATTTATACTCAATGGATCACACTCAAGTTCATAATACATACACACATACAACCACAATTCAATATCAACACATTTAATGTTTACTACATTCAATCATAATCTTCATAACAATTACATTAACTCCTCTCTAGTACGTAACTATTAAGCATATTGTAGCATACTATAATATTATCACATTCTATATCACCACTCAATATTCATAATATTATAATAACTATTTAATAAAATACTTTTCACTTCAACATTCAAATACTAAAAATCTTGCTCATTGATGACATATGAGCATCTGGTATACCATTTAATCCAAATGACATAATCACAAATTCATACCTTTCATTTCTAGTTTTAAATACCATATTTGAAAATGAAACATTTTATCATTCAAAATTGCCAATATCTCAGTTCCAAATCTATCTTCAAAACTACTATTGCATCTCTCGATTAATCAGGCAACCTTCCATTCCTCAGTTACGGATAATTATTATTCATTAAGATATTGTTTAATTACCTGTAATTATTACCTAATCTCATACTATTATCTTTTTCTCTTATAGACTGAATTGATGCCCTTCATGAAGAATTATTCCCTCTAACAAGCTACTTTTTAAATTCTTTAATTTCCATTGATGTGTACAAAGTAATCAATATGGATACAGTCTTTAGAATAATTTCATTTTAAATCTATTCTTCAGTGTAAAAATAGCTCTAATATTTCATCTAGAACACATTAAAAAAATTCTTTGATTATAAGTACATCCATTACCCTTGAATCAACTTCATTAAATCACGATATTATCTAAATAATTTCTTACTCATCTTCAATTATAGATTATATAATTACAGCTGAAATTCAACTAACATGCATAATCTCCCTTTTAATCACAGTCTATATCTTCCTCTATCTCCAAATATCCATACCCACCTTCTTAACATATCAATCTACAATAATACTATAGTTTCATACCTAATCAAATTCTGAAATAATACTATACTTCTTCCCAATTCAATGACTATTGCAGTCTGCCTATTAGTTATATTATTTTACTATCTTGAAATAAAATCTCATCACCAAATTTACTATCACAACATTCTAGTAGGTATTAAAATACATCTACCATGTCCTTAATAATGCAAATGGGCCATATATACGTCATGCATACTCATCCAAATGATCATCAAGTCCAATGTGTGTTACAATACTATTTTTTTTCTTTATTCTCTTAGCTTTCACTTGGTTTACTACTGATTTGGAATATCCTTTCTTATACCACTTTGTTTAATTAGCTAAAATCTTTCAACAGTTTTTCTTCAATGAACAATCTCTAAAGAAATGTCCCACTTACTATACTAGTAACGGACATTAAGTCTAAGATCTTAACAATTTCCAAATGAATTCTATTATAACTATTACATATTGAAGTTGATGCACTGCTCATAAATTTATTAGTGCCTTATTAACTTTTAAGTCTTCTATATTCTCTATTATATGCTTTTCCCATTTTTCATATATGTATGTAGCATTTAATGAGACCATCCGTCTGACTTAATCTTCACTCAATACATGTTCTCACACATTATCATTTCCTCACTTGTTTCACCTTCTTGTAAAACACAACACATCATAATTCAATAAAACTCAATGCCATTGTATCATAATAATCCATTATAATAATATCTCATCCATAGTCACTAGTTCATTATCACATTCATAATGCATACATTATCCTCACATGGTATTTAATTAGTATTCCACTTCTATCATACACATACCATCATTAACATCTCATATCATAACCTATAAATCATAATTCGTCCATTACACACAAGGCTTTATCATAAGAACATAATGATAAAAGTTCAATTGACGAGGAATCTACTAAAAATTTGATAGAATTTCCTCTAAAATATAGGCATCTTCCTACTAAAGTAGGGCCAATCCTATTATAAAACAACTACACTTCTGTAAAAAATCTCAATTAAGGCTCAGTTGTCCACCACACGACAATTACATCTAACTGAGCATCACTAATATACTATTATTAGTCATACATGAGCATTGCCAACATCACAATGCATTCATATTAATTTTCACATCAATATAATATGTCATTAATAATTCTAAAGGGTACAACTCATGTAATCCATATTTTTATTTCATATCACATCGCATATCTTGCTTAAATAATGATACTATATAAGTAATTATTTTTGTATCAGTATAATCAATTTAATCTAAAATTCTTTTCATATTCTATAATTGTCCTTTGCTATGGAAAAAACACTAAGATTGTAAATACCTTTGCACCTTGTCTCTCATTCTTCAAAGTTCTCATGAACATGAACATCATATATTAAACATGCTAATAACAGTGCATGTAGGTGAAGTTCTTACAATCAAAATCCAATTTAAACTAGAACTCAATGGTATAAGCACAGTATCATATGGACGAGTTACAAAATGAGTTTGGCTATCATTGCCGAAATTGTAAAGATGGAGAATTTGAAAAATAAGCCTGAGGTATAAGATTAATTTTGGTTACCAAATGCATTTTGGCAATCTTTTAGCCAAAATCAATAAGCAAATGGAAGATATGATGCACTTTAGCTAAATTTGGTATTCATACCAAAATAATTTAAAAAGATTTATGCAAAACTCATCGGCTATAGAATATTTTTCAAACATTTACTATAAAAAAAAGGGCAAAATAGAGACCAAAATTAGCAAGGATTAGTGACGACAAAAGTGAACCAGATATATGGAGCTAATAATGATGAAATTAGCGACAGATGTAGAAAACTATCTCTAAAAATTGGCATGTGTTTGGTGCCAATAATATAATCACCAATTACTGACAGTTATTTCATCGCTAATTAATGACAAATTTAGATATGTTACTATTGAAGATCTATCAAATATGTTATATATATATATATATATATATATATATATATATATATATATTAGCTGAAAGGTAATATATTTTTTTTTTGTACCCAAATTCAAAATTTTAGCTAAATAATAGCCCATAGATCAATTTTGAAGCTCAACCAGTGAAAAAAGTTTTGAGGAAGAAGACACGAGAAGTTTTCTATAAAGTTGTTAAGGTCCTGAGGTAATATATATATATATTAACTGAAAGGTAATATATTTTTTTGTACCCAAATTCAAAATTTTGACTAAATAATAGCCCATAGATCAATTTTGAAGCTCAACATGTGAAAAAAGTTTTGAGGAAGAAGACACGAGAAGTTTTCTATGAAGTTGTTAAGGTCCTGAGGTAAAAGATATGAGAACTGGAACAAGTTGAGGAAGAAATTATGCTAATTTTATATTATAGTTTTTAGAACTTTTGAGGAATTGAGGATTTAAGGAAGAAGTAATGTGCAAGTAACAAGCTTAATTATAAAAACTATTATTAGTTGCTCTTAAATGATAAACCCGATGGAGAATCTGTGTATAAAAGTAAGAAAGAGTAGCAGACACATAATCATCTTCAACAATACATTAGATAATCATCTCAAATATAGCCAAAAATCAATAACTTAAATCACAATCAATATCATCAAGCTTTTATTTTTTGGAATCTTTTACTTATATTATTGTTTTAAACTTTTAAATACTTCCAGTTTGTCTCAAATAAGTAATATATGAATTTCCTTTACAATAACTCTTCATTGCACTATAATTTTTCTTTTAGCTAATTTAAAGTTTATTTAATTTATAAATCTCATTAAAGTTTAAGCAAATTATGGTAAAGGAGCTCATGAATCCACGTTGTCTAAATAGAGGGTAGGTTTCACTTTGAGGAAGTAATTCCTTTAATACACTCGTGCGTTAAACTAAATCTGGTTCACTAAAAATATCAACAACATAGGTAATTATTGTAAATTAATACCTTAAAGTTGCTAATAGAATTTGGCAAAAAGGGCCATGGGTCATATGGATAACAAATTCAAGTGAAGGTTGCACAAGGGGCATAGTTTTGATACCTTTTTCTTTTTTTTCAAAATTAATCAAGCTCTAATGGGTAAACAATTTGCTTAAGCACGCCATAAAAATATTCTAACTTTCGAGGGTACTTGAAATTTCTAAATTTGTTGCCCAAACCGTGCAAACATAATTAGTCGATAGCATCCCCTAAGGACATTATAAGTTGATACTATATAAATATTATGTACATGGTACACTATGTGAGCGAGCTGATTTTTATCGGGCACCACAGGTGGTTCGCAACTGCAGCACCGGATTAGGCGAAATATGCTTTTCAAAAGGGCAGATTGAGAACCTTTTTTCATATATTCCCATAAAAGCCTCATGCAATTAGAGTCGCCATCCAATCACTTGCAAATGGAAAACATATTCCTAGTACATTACAAAATCTGTTTCCCTTGTTAGAGATTCTGAGTTCTAGAAGTAGTTTCTACTTGACTGTTTCTCATTATACAACACCTATTTGCATATTGTATCACCCTAGTTTTGGATTTATGATGACACATTTAATGGCATTATCAGCTCTTTAGTTGATCTTGAACATAAGCCTCCACCTCTTTCATAGGCCATGCATCATCCGATTCATGGGTCGTGTGAGAAAGAGGATAAAGAATAGCTAGGCCCTACAGGAAGCAGATCAATCAACTTCTTTCTCTTGAGTATTTAGGATAGGCTAGGTAGGGGCTTACCCCAATTTGCGCCAGGACGAGATGGCCGAAGGGAGGAGTGCTAAATAATAGGTTTGTCTTTCCTCAATATTGTATTCATGCGAACAGTGGCCATTCATCAAAAGATAAAGCAAGAAAAGGGGATATATAACTTTATTCAAATCTTATTAAATACATCTGAAAGATAAAAGAAAGTAAGAAAATAAATCTAGTCCTAAATCTAAGCACATGCTAAATCAATCATTCACATCATACATTCAACCATAAATCATCACATTCATCATATGAACATGGCATCATTTAGACAAAAGCGTTGAATTAGATATTAAACAAATAATCATGCAATTGAGTTTAACGAGCAAATCAATGATAGAATGTAGAGGACCCAAAAGTATGGATGAAAATACAAACAACATGTTATGAGGATACAAATTCTAAAAGTGCAATTTTTAATAAAAACGAGTGAAATACATGCCTAATGTCAAAATTGAATTTTTCAATGCAAAAATTAATTAGATTTAAAAGATGATGTCAAAATGATGTTTTCATGATGCAAACCTGAATCCTTCGAATTAAAAATATGAATTTCATAATAAAAATGCAAACTTTAAATGTGAAATGCAACTTTTAAACCAAAACTGGATGAAAATGCTTATGATGACAAAAAAAAAGTACAAATTTTACTGTAAGAATGAAATCTTAGTCATGAAAAATGTGATTTTTATGCTAGAAGAATAATAAAAATGTAAATAATGAAATAAAAATATAAACTTTGATCGAAAAATGGTTTTTTAGATGAAAAATATGATTTTTTTTTTAGCAAAAATGATAAAAATATGAGAAATGATGCAAAAATACAAAATTTAACCTAAAAATATAATTTTTACATGAAAAATGTGACTTTTACATAAAAATGATAAAAATGCAAAAAAAGATGTAGAGATGCAACCTTTATCCTAAAAATGCAATTTTTTGCATGAACATATGATTTTTACATGAAAATAATAAAAATGCAAGAAAACATGCAAAGATGCAAACTGGACATGAGAAATTATAGTTTTTATAACAAAAATGATAAAAATGCAATAAAAGATATAAAGATGAAATCTTTTTGATCTAAAAGTGCAAGCTTGACATTAAAAAGTGCTATTTTTATAAAAAAAAAATAGTAAAAATACAAGAAATGACCTAAAAATAAAAATTTTAACCTAAAAAATATAAACTTTACATGCAAAATGTAATATTTACATAAAAATGCAAAAAATAACACAAAAATGCCATTTTTAATATAAAAATACAAACTTGACATGTAAGATGTAAATTTTATGCCAAAAATAATAAAAAAAATGCAAAAAGAATATAAAGATGCAAACTTTAATTTAAAAATGTAATTTTTAAATAAAAATAAATAAAAATGTGGCCTTTACACTAAAAATACAGAAAATATAAGAAATGTTGTAAAAATACAAACTTTATTCGAAAACATATTTTTTTGACATCAAAAGGCGTAAATACATGATTTTAAATGTTAAAAATATAAACTTTTTAAGATTTAAATATATGAGTATAAATCCAAGTGTGTAGAACTCAACCAAATCATTCAAAATGAACAAATAATCAATAAGAAATATAAATCAATCATAAATAAATAACAAACACTCCCGAACAATACCCACTTCTTCTACTCTATAACATATTATATTTCAAGCTACTTCTCATCACAAATCACAATTTCAAAAATAAAAGAAGAATGAGTAGAAGTAGAGAATGCAATTTATAATAAAATAAATATGCAAAAATGGCTTTTGTGTTCTCATATTGATTTTTCGGGCAAAGCTTATATTACAAAAAGTGGGATGAAATTTGAGAGGGTCTATCAAGCTATCCTCGCTCGAATTAGATGAAAAGAAGTGAAAATACAAGTTAGATTACCTCTTGGAGCATGCTTCGATAATGAAGTGGCTCAGCTTGGTGATTTATGGTCTAAAACCTAAAGAAAATAGGAGAAAGAATAGGCTAGATTTAGTTTTAAATCTTCTCGAGACGTGCTCTAAATGCTAGGGAATGCCCAAAACTGGTCTAAAACACTATATAGTTCAATTTTAAGTCTAAAAAATGGTAGAGTCTCCCTTAAAAAAAAAGCAAAAAAAGTCCTCCTTTTAAGAAAAATATAGGGTATTTATAGATAACTCAGACCCATACTCAATCCACGTGCATGGATGTGATCCACATGTGTAGATATGATCCATGCACGTGGATTAAGTAATCTATGCGCGTGGGTCATTTTAGGTCCTGTTAGGGTATTTTAGGTCTATCGTATGGGTTAATGATCCACGCACGTGGATTAAGTGATCCATGCACGTGGATCATTAATATGTGGTCACTTTAGGTCATTTTAGGTATTTTTAGGGCATTTTAGACTAAAAACTCTAGTTTAATAGGTTAAGGACACTGTTTCGGGTATTTAGAGTTCTTTGGGTTGGGTTTAGCATAGGGGTGTAACCGAGCCAATCCTGCTCGCAAGCTACTCGGAATCGACTCAGAAAAAGTTCAA